>ML248596.1:80684-163175 GCA_005239495.1 Nicotiana undulata | reverse complement strand
TAACATCCTTCCCCCCCCCCCCCTTTCGAACATTCGTCCTCGAATGTTGACTGGTGCACTTATCATTTTCGTAACTTATGTTTTCCGAATACTTTAGTACTCTCCTTGCTATCTAGGCGACTGTTCTGTGAATAATCCAAAGGCCAGGGCATTCCCCCCTTTAGGCCTCTTTCTCACACCACGGCATGTAGTCATAATCCTTCCAACCTCGTAATTGTTGCTTCCTTCCATCATGCAACATGTACGACTTTAACTTTGTATATGCGCTTATGCCACTATTCTCTTCTCTTTCCTCCAGCTTTTATCCCATCTCTAGGTTTCACTCTATGAATATATATAAAATTATGTCAAGTTGTCCCTCTGGGTGTCATTAGCTTTATTACATCTAAGTAGGCCATACTATACCATAATTCTTACTTCAATTTATCGTTACTGATGTCTGCTACCAAACTCCAGGTTACTCTCGTTGCTTATCCTATATGTATAAATCCAAGCCCTTTAATGCTTCTGCATCACTGTTCATCTTAAGAATGATGGTCTAGTATTATCTCATACTTTGTAACTTTTATCCATCCATTGTTGATTCACTTTAATACCGATAACTTTACCTCTTATGTAACAATGTCTCTATGGCTCACGGGGAACATCCGAAATGATTAGACTGATCCACTTGGGAGCGATACCAGGCTTCCATAACCGTATTTCATAGCATCCCAAAATGACTTACCTTACATGGGTATTTTAATCATGTACAATTCGTGAAATCTTCCTCAAGTCATTACTCAATCGAAGGCCCAAACGTCATCCTTTATCTATCACAATCACACCCCCATTCCACTCTAGATGCTATTAGTCTTAGATTTCTTTGAGTTTATTCAGGCTATATTGAACTTTCTATAACTTAGAGAACCCATTAACTTTCTTGTTTTCATGGGCTTAATCTCGAGCACTTGTCCATTCTCGTCACCTTCTTACTCGGCCTTTCTCATCCTTACTCCTGTCATAAAACCTCTTCGCTTTACTATACTTTAGCTTGCGACCTATACATATCTATTTATACTATTCGCAACCTTCCTTGAACTTGCTTGTACCATAGATTCCCTTATGTATTATGGAACATCAAGCGAGATATCACATCATCTCTAACTCTTCTTTACTCTCTTGGCTAGATCTCTCGATATCTAGAAACCATAGGCTAGAAGATATGCCACTAATGACACTGCTATCCTCCCTGGATACTGAATCCCAACGCTTCTAGTCCTCAATCTGAAGTACGAATTATTCACAATTTTCTGCACCTGAGTATCTTGTACGTTGTCCACCTTTACCTTACTTATCTTGAAAATCTTACATCACATTTTCTATCTCTTTCATGACCTCCCTTCCACATAGGTATGATTCACATCCACAACTTGAAGCTCTATTATAATACTCGCACCTCCTTACACAATCCAGTGAGAGCTTCATACTGACTTCTTATGAGGTTGGTACCCTTCTAACTGGCTTTATCGTGGATTCATTATAGAACATGGTTGTTGTACTCTCTTGTACCTCTAATATTAAGAGTGATTCTGCAATGTTTAATACGATTTCTATAATTGTATGGGGCCAATAATTAGACTCATGGTTCACTTGGTTGATGTAACTCTTTTGTTTCCTCTTCCTTCTGATCAACCTTTATGTATGCTTAAGCTATATTCTGATCTGCGGTTCATGGAATTTAGTTATTACTATAACCTTTCATGGATGCTATAGAAAACCATGATACAATCTTTTAATATTTCAGTCCTTTGTCTATGACCTGGACCCAATTCATTCTTTTAACTCATACCGGAGTCTTCTACGGCTGTATGATTGTCAACATATATATATATATATATATATATATATATATATATATACTCCGAAATCGCAAGTGTATTCATAACGTAACCAACTCTGGATTATTGATCAAATAGTTCCTTTCGTTCATTCTCAACTTTCTTTAAATGTAAGCTATTATTTTTTCTGGTCTTTTGCCTCCTTGTTGCGTGCATACTTAGCTTATCTTAGTTCCCATGCATGCTGGAATTTTTGTGCAACTCATGTGGTCTCGAATGTTACTTTAGTTTTACTCCCTTCTCATTAGCCATGGTAGGTGTCACTTTCTTTTGGAGTGCATACAATGTTGTAGTGAGACTGTTTTTTACATGATCATTTTTTTTAGATACCATGTTTAGGTTGAAGCCTTCTTCCTTATTTACAGTTAGTTTTTCATTGTAGTACTTAGGGAAGACCTTCTGACTCTTGTAAAGCTGTGAGCTTATTACACTGTATACTCGACGGACCTTTTGATGTCCTTCCTTGCCTATAATTATCTGTAGTTCTTACCTCCACGCCCTTATGTTTCTAGGGTTGCTTCTGAACTGATATTTTGACTGTATTCCCAGTGACACTGTCTTTTATTTCCATAACATTCATATGATACCTTTAACTACCCCAACTCCTATTTGAATATTTCTCATGTATTACAATGACATTACTGCGACGCTGAATTCACTATATTGGTTTTACCATGTTTATCTTGCACGATCTGCTGACTCATCTGTAACCTTTTGTTTAGCCATAACTAGGTTCTTGCTGAATCAACTACCAACTACTCGTTGGACCATTCTCATATCAATATTCCGCGTAATCTTTCTTGATTTATTTCCTTTGTATTAACTTACCTTTCGCACTGGCTCCTTATTTATCAATAACACCATGGCAGGAACCCTTACTTCATTTCCTTGACGTCGTGTTTGCATAATATTCTGGAATCGTATCATATCTGTAGGCTTTGAGTAACTACAATCTTATCCCTTTCTCAGTTTTATCGGATTCTTCCTTTATTATTCCATAGTTACTACAACCACTTAGTTCCGACTTAATGCCACATCACTCCATGTTCCCCCCTTTACGGAAGTATTAAGAGATGGAGCTACGACGATCTACCTATAGATGTTTTACCTCTTCATCTTTGGCGTCTTTTACATCATCGATTACCCTTACTCGCCTTGTGGTAATGCTTTTGTACCAAGGATAACGAAATTCCTTACGTGCGAGGATGATACTTAGTATAACTGGAAATACAACCCCTTAGGCTTAACCATCGCTTGCTTTGGGGAAACGTCTTCCTGAATGGCCTTTAAGGGTTATCCTTTTGTCGTCCATTCTATTATTGCCGCAACACAATATCTGAAATTCTCATAATGTTGACCATTATCAAATCACTCAATGCCTAATTCATATTTAGTTTACCTTGTTTACCAGGCCATACTGATTTGTATTACTTTAGGGGTCTAACTTTTCCTTTTGTTTACAAACTTGTTTATCGAAATGAGGATATGACTTTATGGCATATACTCTTTTGTTGTCTCAAGGCCTATCACCTCTCGTCTTTTCCTTCCCTTGATTATAGACGTTGTAATATTGTCTATTTTTTTATCTACCGTTGTCATCCATGTATCACATCTTACTCATAATGCTTCGTTAAATCTCTTCTTATTTCCCGCAAATATTTATGTCTATCACTTTATTCTGAAGACTCGAAAAAGACATTCTTTTGCTTTTAGCACCCTTTTTCTCCATCTAGTGGCTCTTCGGGTTGCTTAACGTTCTCGCTCTACTAGGGACGGGAGACATACTAAGATAATATTTATCCCTTCCAGGCTACCAATGCCTATCTTTGTGGTGCTCATATTTGGTTGTACTATTTTAGAGTGCACCATCTGGTGTCTCACAAGGAGATATATTAGCACATTTGTAATATCATTCGGAAAGGTCAACTAACGCAAATAATTTATCCATTATTTTGGGTCATTCTAACCCCAGCCGGATCCTGATATCCCGTCCTTCTCTTAAACCATATTTGTTAGCTCCCATAGAGCATAACTTAAATTGGTGTGGCCAATTGTACATACCCCTGTTACTGTTGAAGGTAACTCAAATTTGCTTATTTCTCTCTTCCTGAATGGTAAATAATGATAATCTTCATCAACTGGGTACCTCGTACCCTGTTTCACCTTGCTTCCTTTACTTGTTAAAACTTGTATTTATCTTCTGAATCTCTCATTGTCTTTCACCATAAAGGTGGACAGATATTCTTGCCTTAAGGCTCATTTTCCAAAATCTCACCGAGTTCTTCTGACTCAACTCTTCCACAACCGCATTCAATCCCTTACCAACTATCTTTCTAAATGTAGGCATCGTCGTATTATGAATAAGATAGAGTTTAGAAATTGAGTCCTTACAATTGAGTTATACCACACAATCTAGAGTAAGAAGAAAGAGTGACAGTCCTAAATTCCATATAGCCTCATGCTCATAAGTGTGGTGCACAACACACCCATAAACAAGACTCTACTAGACACGACTTGTAGACTCCCAAGGACATAACTGATATGATACCACTTTTGTCATGACCCAAAACGATGGGCCGTAACGAGCACCCGATACCTTACTTAACCGAGTACCTACGTAACGTATCTTTTCATAACAAGCTATCATAGGTAAATGAGATGGAAAGACTGTCGTAGGATAACTAGAATAAAACATGTAATACCAATTTATACATAAGACATATGGGCCTATAAAACCAAAATGATCACTTGTAGACTAAACATAGGCCGACAAGGCCAAACAATCTTCACATACATGACATATATCTACAAGCCTCTAAGAGTACATAAAAATCATAAGGCCCTGACAGGGGCCTGACATACCAATCAATATGTGTCCAATGCATACTGACCCAATAGGCAACTCCAGAGCAAATAGAGCGTACCAACACCTTTTGGTGAGATAATAGCTTACTTGAAGGGCTCATAACCTATCTATCGGGATCTGCGAACATGAAACGCAGCTTCCCTATGCAAAGGAACGTCAGTACAAATAATGTACCGAGTATGTAAGGAATGAAAATCAGTAAACAACGGACATGAGAGAAACATGGAGTAAAAGACTCAACACGTATATCTGAATATCTTTGTAAATCATTAATATGTATAATGCCATGCATATGCGTATAAATGTCATTTCGTGCATAGACACATGTGTTCATAGCATCATCAAGCCTCTGAGGGAATCCCATCGAATGATCTCGGCCTCTGTGGGCAAAATCATCAACGTATACCAGCTGATCAAGTGGCGGTGCGTATATAACGCCGTAATCTTTTTCCATGTCCCATATACGTATATTATACATATATACGCGTATATAAATCCATCTGGTCATGAGTCAGTGTAAATGAATGCAACGCATGATAAGTACGTCAATAAAATCTTTCGGAGTTTCATAAGACCATTTTGCCTCTGATTAATATCATGAAATAGACTTTATCAACTTACGTATTTTCTGAGACTCACAAACATACGATAGAATAATAAGACTTGTGGGAGAATAAGAATATACACATTTCTAATATTTCTACGAATAGAATAATTTATGTTGTGCATTTGCTCGTTTCGCTTGTGTCGTATAGATCATACCAAAAAGAAAGAAGGGATAACCTTAGCATACTTGAACCGATTCTCTTGACAATCCCTTAAACACCTTTGATTGCGACAATGCGTAATGGTGGATCGATGTAGGGAAGAATTCGTATGACATTCTTTGAGAAATTCATTTGCTTCGAGTTTCTTACCATCTCACATTCACGAATTTACTTATCACTTGTTTGAAATAACATAATACTTATAACCTCAAAAATGATCTCATTCCCGAGCTTATATCAATTTACTCATGGTGTATTTTCATGTACCAAAACATGGGGTGTAACAAGGTACTTGTACCTTTGCTAAACACCCCCACGCTTTGCAATATTCCAAGTTGAGTTTTCTTTCTTTTCATTTTCATATGGAATAGATTGCGTTTTGCATCGGGTACTCTATCGAGTATTCTGTGTTTGGTTAGATATAAGGATATCTTCCTCCACAAACTCTACCGTAATCTGGAACTTATTAATAAAGAATTCAGCATTTCCTTTAATGTCAGACTTTTTCTTTCCGCAATTCCATTGATTTTGGGTGTGTATGTGGAAGTAGTTTGATGGATATTTCCATATTCCGAATATATTTCTGCGAACGGAGATTCATATTCTTCACCCGTATCACTTCTAATCATTTGTATTTTTTTGTTCAATTGGCTCTACACTTCATTCATGTATTGCTTAAATGTTTCAATTGATTCATCGTTACTATTAAACAAATAAACGCAACAATATCAAGTACAACCGTAAATAAAAGTTATAAAATACTTTTTCCACCACGAGATGGTGTTGACTTTATATAAAAATGTCAGTATGAATTAAGTCTAAAGGATTTGAATTCCTTTCAATAGACTTATAAGGATGTTTTACAAACTTAAACTCAACACATATTTGACATTTTGATTATTACACTCAAATTTAAGCAATACTTTAAAATTAATTAACTTCCGCAAGGTTATGTAATTGATATGTCCTAAACAAATATACCATAAGTTATTTGACTCCAAGAAATAAGAAGAGGCTGCAATCTTATTAATATTATCAACAACCATTATATTGAGTTTGAAAAGGCCCTTTGCGAGTTAGCCCTTTTCAACATACATATCATTCTTGATTACAACAACTTTTTCAGATACAAATACACATTTGAATCCATTCTAAACAAATAAAGAAGTCGAAACTAATTTTGTCCTAATAGTAGGAACATGTAGCATGTTGTTGAGCGTTAACACCTTGTCGGAAGTCATCTTCGAGAATACCTTCCCATAACCCTCAATCTTGGTTGTGTCAGTATTTACAATGAAAATTAAAACTCTTCTTTGGGACCGACAACAGAGTAAGTCGCAAAATGCTTCTTTGACAACACAAACATGTCGAGCGGCTCCAGAGTCAATCCACCACTCCTTCGGATTTTCAACTAAGTTGTATTCTGAAAGCATTGCACATAGATCATTAATATCACCATTCTTCTCCATTATGTTGGCATGTCTCTTTTCCTTGTCCTTTTTCGGGAGACGACAATCAGGGGTTTTGTGACCAACTTTTAAACAATTGTAGCAGTTGCCCTTGAATGTTTTCTTGTTTTACTCCTTAGTCTGTCCAAAATACCTCTTCCTCTTCTTACTTTTTGGAGCAGTCTCCTCAATGATATTAACTCCCATAATCAATTAATTTTCATGAGACTTCTTCTCAGCTGTTTTGTTATCTTCCTCAATCTTGAGGCGAATCACAAGATCTTCCAACTTCATTTCCTTGCGCTTGTGCTTTAGATAATTTTGAAATCTCTCCACGAATGAGGTAACTTTTCAATCATTGCATCCACTTGAAATGCTTCATTCACTACCATAGCTCCAGCAATAAGGCCGTAAAAGAAATAAGTTGAAGCTCTTGAACTTGGGTTCCAACGGTTTTGCGATCTATCATTTTATAGTCTAGAAACTTGGCAAACACACATTTTTTGAAGCACGCATCTTCAATCTTATACTTCTTCTCGTGCATCCCATAAATTTTTCGAAGTATTCATAGCACTATAAATATTGTACAAGTTATCCTCCAAGGCACTTAGGATGTAGACTTTGCAAAGAAAATCTATTTGTTTCCTCACCTTAACAATTATAAACTTCTCATTGTCTGGCATGTTGACGGAAGGTACTGGTGCGTCTTCACTGGTGAACTTCTGCACACTAAGTGGGTAAGCCAAAAGAACACCCTTTGATGTCTTCCATTGAAGTTGGCTCCAGAAATTTCTCTGGTTTTTCGGCCGGTGGTATAGCAGTTGGGCTTGACGAGGCTATCGTCGTTGCCACAACAGTCGCAGAATACTTTTCATTATTAATTGCCATTTCTCATTGTCCATAACAGAAGATTTCAATGAATGCCAGAAAATAAAATAGTAAATAATTTGTAATTAGTAATAAACAGTACATTTAATAAACAAAAATTGATATTTTGTATATACTATTTCACAATAAAATGATGAAATTTTTATGTTCTTCAACTCGTAATTTTAATACTCTGATGAAATTTTTGTATCTTCCGATGAAGTTTTTATATCTTCAAATTAGAAATAGAAAATTTTAGATAGAGTGAAAAAATACAAAGGTTTTACAATATAAAAAATAATTTCTTTAAGATTGTTAGTAATATGTAATACTATAATATAATATTACGAAACAGCAAATTTCTGTAACATAAAAGAGAAATAAGACAGATATTGGAGATTATCAGAAACCAGAATCAGTAAATATTTAGTAATAAAATCGAACCCACTGAATGTACAGTATGTCTTTAAGGAAATTATTCCCCTCAAGCACCCGAGGTGTTGGAATATTATCCTCCCAAGATAGAACGATTTAACTCACTAGAGTATCGGTACCAAAAACGTTGGTGAAACAACGAACCACTTGAAAGGTGTAAACCACATTGGAATTTAATTGTGCAGAAGAAGGAGAAGAAGTTGAGAAAATTTCGTAAGGAAAGATTGTGGGATCAAGGCATATTTATATCAATTTTTCTAGCACTATTTATGAGAAGTTTGCAATCTTTCAGAAACAGCCATGGCTGTTGGAATTGGCGGGAACGATTCCCGTTTAAAATATTTTGGAAAAATAAAATTAAAATAATCCAGAAAAGAAACAGGCCATTCGAATTCGAATGAGAAGAAGTTTAGAAAATTTCGTAAGGAAAAATTCTGGGATCAAGGCATATTTATAACCATTTTCTGGTACTGTTTCGGGGAAGTTTGCAACCTTTCAGAAAGAACCATGGTTGTTGCCTGTTGGAATAGGCGGGAACGATTTCCGTTTAAGATATTTTAGAAAAATAAATTTATAATAATAGAGAAAAAAACGGACGCTTCACTGTTCCCTTAGAATGGTTTTGGGCCTTTCCTGCGCAGCTTAGGTGGAAGGCGTCCGAAGCCGAGCCTAGCAACGACGACGTGGGGCTTACTTTTATGCCAACCCATTTAATACAAAGGGAAATGCCTTCTCAGTATTGTCACATTCCCTTTTCTTTCCACCACCGATGAGGGACAATTGCTTTTTCTAAAGCACAAGGAAGCTGACTTTCCCTTCACATTTCTTTCCCTCCATTTCCAATTTTCATTCACTAAACTTCAATCCCAACACGCGTCAAGTGTATGCTTTATTTAAAATTAAAATTTTAAAAATATATTCTTCCATGTTCTCCCTCAACAAATACACATTCAAAATTTCGACGGATATGTTAATACATATTCTAACCAAATCAAAATATTTTATTTGGAACAAATGAAAATACTAATATGCATGACAGACGGGCTCTTTTAGGAGGAAACAAAATTTCAAGTAAATATTTTCGCCTGTCAATATTGATAGAAGTTTGTATCTTTCAGCTTTTCTCAAATGAAGTGTACAAAATCGAATAATTATGCTCGAATTAAACCTGCATTCCTGATCGTGCATTTCAACTTGTAAAAAATTTAAAATGAAGAAAAAGGTTAATGTGAAATTTCACTACTATTTATCACTTCAAATGAAGTAATCTGGAGGTCGGTGGATTAACATAAAGATTAGCAGTATTGCATGAATCTCATAAGAACCAAGATATAGAATTAAGTGAACGTTAAGTTAACGTTCTTGCTAAGTATGTCTATGAGTAATTAATGAACTTGTAGTTCCAACAGCATACACATTTTTACAATTCTTGCTGCAATTTTTTATTTTTTTTTGGTAAAAAGTAAATGTAAACACTTTGAAATGGTAAACGATGGAGTAGTAATTATTAACATGAAAAAGGAGTTTTTGTACAATATAATAAAGAACCTACTTAGACTGTTAGATTCATTGCAAGGGACTCGCACAAAGTTGGCAGCTCACCTATCTTTCAACATACTGCTTAAATTTGCCGTCATTATTCAAATTCCTCCCTCTATAATCAGGGGTTATTCAATACCGTCTGCTATGTTAAAGATAGAGTTGTCTATGACCCTTTTGGATCAAAACAATGTAAACTCCAATCATTAAATTATATAGCTGGTAACTGCAAAACTAATCCTATTGTTTAAGGGATTAATATTATTAATAGCGTTCAGGGAAAAATGTTTAAGCATAAGTAGATGCTGGGCCTATGAGATAAACCAAAGCTAGGATTTAGAGGTCACCAGATCCTAAGTTACTAGTATACAATTAGGTGCTTTGGCGCTATATCCACAAGTTAAAAGGCTTAGTAATTTGAGCAATAACGTTGACATAGTTGTAACCTAGCAGCCTATTACAATGAAAATTTCGATTTAAAATTATGATTAATTGTAGCACGAAACCAGTTTTCTAAAGGCGGTACCAACCAAATTGTGTAATTGTCAAAAAGAGATCATTGACATGTACAATACATGGGTCAAAATCCAAACCACGCATTTCAAAATACTGTGCATGCCAATAACTACTCCAGGGGGGAGGAGAGTTTAATCTGCGGCTTCGGACAAAGCTAGTAGCTTTTTGCAGACCCTGTATTTGTATTAGAAAATTCATTAAATATGTATACATACTTAAGTGGAAACCCAGTAACTAACAAGCTATGGGTTTGATTGCAAATTCAAAACCCATAAACTTTAAACCCGGACTCCCTCTAGGTAATTGACTTAATATATCGATATGTTTGCTTTATTTATAATTTCATATGTATACGCTGATATCAATTTAAAGCAGTAGATTACGTGCCAAGAGATTTCAGGGATTAATGAGTCTCACGTTAATCGAACATGAAGGCAACTTATCATCGAAAAATAGAACAAATAATATGCATTCCTAACTTAAAATAAAGGGTAAAGAAATGAACTTTGTTATGCCGTCTACTTCATCCTCTTCCCTTCACACTTGCCATTTTTAGGCGCTTACAATGACGGCCACGGTAAAGAACGTCAGGGGTGGGTGATTGCAATGCATAAATCTCTCTCTATATATATATATATATATATATGTCAGACTGATTATTGGCAATAAATGAAGGCACCAGAGCGATCTGTGGAGCTGTTGAAGGTGTAAATGCAAAAAAATCGCAGCAACGTGGGATATGCTATTGAATGAAGTACATATCAGCCAGAGCGGCTCTCTAAGCGTGTCTTCCACACCCTTTTATTACAGCAATAACTTTTTCACTTGTACCTTACCAAACTAAATAAGGTACCTCTGTTAACTAGAGTCGCAGAAAAACTCACAAGCATGTATCAACTGACCAACACACATGCACGAGCGCACATACAAAGATTTTGGTCTTTCTCTATTTTCGGCACATTTTAAACAAAATTGCCATCTCCATCACATCCTACTGAATTAGTTCACAGAGTTTGGCATCATGGATGTCCGGACAATTGTGTTGACCGACTGAAATATGTCTGTTCATGAACTAAACACAAACTAATGACTTTCCTACATGTGGCGCTAATTGAAGAGAAGAGGTCCAAATACCCATTATGAAGGCATATCAACACTACTACCAATGAGTGTGTGGAACTTATAGAGCATTTATCATCCTCTTCATCTCAGTGGACCTCCTTGGATCTGCTTCATCCATTGCTCTCTCAGTAAGCACATGCTTGATTCGGCACATCGACTTCCTTACCTGAATATCAACTATTTGTCACAAATATGTTAAAAGTAAGAGAACTCCATGCATCAGCACTTTTCTGATAGCTCAGTGTCTCAAGGGTTCACATGTAGAATCTTCAATTGTCTATTCATGAAAATATACAGTAAACCAAGAAAAAAATCAAAATCCAATTTGTTTACTAGTCTTAAAAGAATAAAAAACTTAAACTCAAATGAGTTTGATTGCTTACCAAAAAATCGTAAAAATAATTTACTGCTTTGACTATTAAGAGTTTGCTTTTACTACTTTGAGTAAATCTAAAAGGTGATATACATGCAATTCAGTTGCTTCATGCATCTTTTACCTTTTTTCCTGTAACCTAAAGAGTGATAACTGTTGTTGCTAATTATTGTTTTCCCGACATGGTAATAGTTGTTGCTATTTAAGACTGCAGGATGCAATATGGATGGAACGGGTCCTCCACAATACCAGGGTACGAGGGTCAAGTATTGTGAAGACGATCTTAGCTTCATGCCGATCAATATGCTTCTTCTACTTCTACGTCTGTCTTTTCCTAATAACATGTTGATAGGCCCCTAAGGCATCAAGTTGCCTAATTTCTATATTCTAACGCAAGCCTTGCCTAAATTTTGATGCATGGTTTGGTTGGATTTTTAATAGTTATTACAACACAATTCTGAATGTTGATTATCTAATACGGAAAAAGGGGCTGGATATACCCCTTCACTATCGAATATTGTTCAATCCCATCTCCCGTTATACTTATTGGCTATTTATGTCCCTGCTGTCCATCAAAGTTCTTAGTTGTTGCCGACCCTCACACCATAAAAAGAAGACCGGAAATGACACGTGACACACTCTGAATGAAAGACCCAACAAACCACTTAAAAAAACCCATACCCCGCCAACCCGTTCCCCTTTCTTTAATTTTTACTCTTGTTTCTTCCCTCAATAGAGTCCAAAAGGGGCAGCCAGGAATGGACTGCCACAATTTTCTTTTGTCTGCCTGCACCTTTCACATGTACCAGCAGTTGAAAGCTAAAACCAGTAGGAGGTTACCCAAATAGATTTAAGAACAAGTTCCGAAGTTCCTTAGCGACATTGCAAAGTAGAAATAGGTGTCTGACTTCGCATTCTGCCATATATATGTCTGGAGCAAATATTCTTTTACACTATGTTTATTTCTACTTGGATTTTGTGACAATAAGATTTAGCAAAGTGAATAATTACTCTTTAAAGGTATCTGGGTATTTTTCTAACATTATATGATAAGTCAAAAGAATCATCTCATAATGTGCACGACATGAAAGTTTACGAGTGTTCCACATTGAGCTTCTAAACAATCAATCCAACTGTATACAAAAGTGGGAAAGAAACAAGGGGTTTCACAAGGCGTTTGGACTCTATAGAGGGAAAGAAACAAGAGGTTTTTATATCCATTCACAGATATAGCTGCACTTCTACTACTTCCTCAACACCAATAACTGAATCGACATTCCAGAGTGTGCCACGTGTGCCTCTATGAAAGGGAAACGGGTGGGGCGGGTATGAGGTTTTTTAAGTGGTGGGTTGGGTCTTTCATCCAGAGTGTGTCACGTGTCCTTTCCATTATGGCTATTTATATAACGAGGAATAGGATTGAACAATATGCGACAGTAGAGGGGTATATCCGACCCTTTCCAGTATCTAATATTACAGAAATTTTGAACTGTTAAAAAGATCTGCTCTACGCTTCAGTACTTCACTGAGATGTAATCTTCAACTTTTCTTGAACTATATGTTCCAGACTTCCTCTGCGGATATATAGGTTTGTTGATTCTTGATTCTCAAAATTCAAGCCACCAATAAATTTACAAGATTACAGAGGAAAGCTTGTGTTCTCAGGGGAAAAAAACATAGAGTACAGCAGAGAATATGTGGATAATTAATTAATTTGAGAGAACAAACAGTCACCAAAAGCTTTGCCATTCCCAAAAAAGCAATTCTATCATATGCTTACGCTGGATATTTTCTGTATCTAGAGGACTATATATGTTTACTGAGGACCGCGGATCAAAGAAATGTGCCACCTAGAAATTTGCCCCACATTGTAGAACACAGACAATCTCGAGTACATGTCATGTTCTGGAAATCTAGAAAAAATTCTACCTACATTGCATATAACTTCTATTTCTACCTGGCCATTAGAGTATTGTCTTAACAAGCAAATCCAATTAAGGGATTACTTTTATTTATATGAAAAGTTCCGAGATTTACTTCAGATAGGAGAAGAGTCTGGTTGATACACCCTATTTTAGAACAAGTAAGCGGTAAATAAATGTTTGACAGTTGAGAACTAAATCAAAACTATGCAAGGAGCTTATTAAAGAAACTGACTTACCTTGGAAATACGCTCTGGATTAGGAAATCGCAGGTTCTGAGCATTAAGCATCTGTCGTTGAGTCATCAACATGTTCTTCTCCTTCATAAGAACATACCATAGCTTCTGAAGATCATCCCAAGACTTCAGACGCAGTTCAGAAGCCTTCCAACCTCGACCTGGTTATAATTTTAGAACTTCAGAGTTTATCCCACTAGATATATATAGATCAATGGCAGAAGCATAAACTTAGGGGTTTGGTTACTGGGATTATAATCCCGGAATAAAATTTGGAATTGTATTTATCTCATGTTTGGTTACTGGTATTAGCTAATACCAGTACAAATTTAATACCAAAATGGTGGTATTAGCTATCCTAAATTGGATGTGGGATAACAATCCCAGGATTAATCCCTGGATATCCCGCTTTGCAACCAAACGATCCCTTATTTAACCAGCCTGTCACTCAGCATACGGAACCTCAATCTCTAGTGTGCGTTTAACTAAAATGCCTTTAAGCATTTGAGGCACGAATCCACTGAAACCACATAGGAAAGTGAGCTTCAACCTCTCCTCTACATTGAGGATAACTATTTGGGGAACATAATCATTTTTTAATCAGAACTATTTGGCTACTTTATCCTAACTTGGAATGCAACTAAGTCATAAGCTGATAAGCAGGCATGCAAATTTGTAAATAACCAACTACTGCAATGGAGAAACAACCTTCATCGGTAATTTTTTTTTTGATAGGTTAATTTTCAACGATAAAATAGCCACTACTGATTAAACGCAATGAAACATCCCTAATCTTGACAAAGAATTGAGGAGTTTTTAACTCCAAAACCCCCTAATGTTTGCTCATAATGTTAAGTATGTGTTTAAAAGATAAACAATTTTTGTCCAAGTGATGACAACCGTTCCAATACCAACGGAAACCAACTTGTCACATGCTGAAGCTTCTTCCTCGTAACAAGCATGGTTCCATTTCTTCCTCAATTTGTAAAAATAAGCCTCAATTACACCACAATATAATCGGCTTTCATGTGAGTATTTCCGAATCTCATGTACTTGTTTCTCTCAGCCTCAGCTCTTAGGCTTTCTTAACTATTGCATCCCAATTTCTTTCCCAAACTGGTTTTAATAGGGGAGCAATCCCATAGAGCAATGAGAGACGCAGACTGAGACAAAGAAAAAACTCAAGTGCTCTTCTATGGCGGCCTCCAAACTCCAGACCCTCTGGAATCACCCATATACCTTAAAACCATTTGTTCTGGCCACCGACCTTCAAGTGTGGCATTAGCCTAGCTTATACTCAAAGGAGGAGCTAGCAGAAGCACCATAAGAATGACAATGGAAATTAATAACCTCTAACATTATATTGAATCATTCAAACTCAAATTATAGTATATCTCGCCCATTCAAGCTCTCAAGTGGGTCTAATTATTTCTTTTTCTTTCTATAAGTCGTCTTGGATCATTGAATTCAATCAAGTTACTCTGTGATGCATCAATAATACAGAGCTGTTGGTGCGTTGCAACTGAGAAAATGATCATGATGTGATTAGATTATATTTTTTGAAAAGAAATTGGCATTAGCATCCTTTTTTAAAACAACTGAGTGAGCAAACACTGTGCAAGAAGAAAAAATGGCAAAAAAGGAGCATGTCGTGTTTGATTTCTTTCTCTGGGTTTTTAGGATTAGATGCTTTGTTGGTATGTGGTTTTTGAAGGAGGGATCAATCAATGTACCAGTAGGAAAAAAATGCTCTAACGAGGCAGAGAATTGAACTGCAACTCAAGCATGGACTCATAGAAACCTTTAACAATAGAGGCAGAGAACCATTAGCAGTGCATTGACAGTTATATAAACAATCTTCTTATTAACAACACAAGACCAAACTTTAAATATATTCCAGAAGAAAGGCAAACAATAAGCAAGACTATTTAAAAGCACCATCATGGAGAAGAAAGAGAAATGCAGTAAATGCTGCAAAGACAGTAAAAAACTGTTTGTTTTTGGACGTCTGTTAACAAGGACACATTAAGGATGTATTTAAAGTTATGAGCAAACATTGGGGATGTTTTGAGTTAAAAACTCAAGAATTGAGCTATAAAGGTTCATGTAAAAGGACAGCTTTTCCATAAATTACCAAACAAAAAAGAGGAGGTAGAATGAAAGAAAAGATAAAAAAAATAGTGGATACAATCTGGAAAAATGCTACAGGATTCACAATTATGCATGTTTACACATTATTCATTTGATACTCCAGAAAGAAAATAAAATTAGATTCAAAGAAAGAACACCACTTTGTTATTGAGACACTATACAGTGATGCTCAGGATGAGGACTTTTTTGCATCTAAAACAGAGATGGAAAATGAGTGTGCCATACTGTGGTAATGTACAAGTACAATCTAAGATCACACGCCAAATTCATCACTTCTTAATACAAAAACATATTCAAAGCCCTGATAATTTTTGAGAAAGTTCAAAGCCCTAAAAATATTTGCACTAACTTATTAGCTACTTACCTTTGGGCACCTCTAACCCTATAAGTGAAGCAAATGTTCTTATTAGAGCTGTTGTGCTTCCCTTGAGTCAAAATAGGGTTCATTTTCCCAACAACACAAAAATACATTGCTCGTACACAACTTACGTCACCGAGTGAGTACCTTTTACTTTGATTTGAAACCAGAATTTCCTTTTTTCTTTTTAAACAGCTGGCATGCTATGACCTTAAATCTTAGCAACCAGACTTTCACTTTCTGGACTAGCTTACTTCAGGTTGTGTTGCTTCTTTAAAGCATCTGAAAGTGGTATTCGTGATGCACGGTTTCAATTCTCAAAACATAGTGTTCATTTGCGGATGTCATCTCAGTGAATTTTGGCCAAGAGGTAAGTATCTGGAGATCATCTATGATCTATCAGCAACAAAAATCAAAAGTTGCAGACGCTCTTCCACTACATTGCAGCAGTTTAGTGTTTAGAACTTGTAGAACAATTAATCCATTCAGTTACTCATTTATTTTTACAGTTGCTTTCACCGTCCAAAGAACTAGCAAAACAAATGTCACAGGATAGTGGAGAGAAAACGAAAAAGGAATCAACTAGGCTGGACCTATGAGTAGCCCATCCATTTGATACTCATTTCACTTATTTGCATACCAGCAGAACAAATAACCCCTTTTTAAAAGACCAATAAATGTAATTTGATCTTACATGTGTAACAGAAGCAGAAAGTAATCATTTAAAATAGGTATAACCAATTATGCCATCAAGCAATTTGAGAGTATAAAATGTAAGGGATTTTACCATAGACAACAGGCTTATCGTCCTCTGGGGTTCTATCAACTTCAAAGAACTGCTCGAGTGGATTAAGGGTTCTAGAAGTAGCAGAAGAAGCAGCAGCTGCAGCGGCTGAACTCTCTGATTTTGCCGCCGCCAAGAATGTCCTCCCGAAAAGTCTAGCAGCGAGCATGACTGGGACTAGATTGCAAAAGAGGGCGGCTCTAGGGTAAGGCAGTGAAGCTCTTGCCTTGGCCCAAAATATTTAAGGTAGTGAAAATATAAAGTACTATTATATTATTGTATGTATATATGTAATTTATATAATTATTAATAAAATATTTTAAATTTTAGTATCTTTAAAAGCCTTGTAGAGGTAGAATTGAATGAGTTAGCAGTATAAAACTTTTCTCTAATTAAATTAAATAATATATTTACTTTCTAATCAATTTTGTTTTATTCTTTCTTTTCTTAATATTTTTTACTATTTAATTTCTAATTTCAATTCAAATTTTCTAAATTAGTTAATTTTTATGTTACATTTGATTGATCTACACATAAGAAAGCAAGTTCTTTTATGTCTCTTTTTTTTTAACTAAAAAAATCCCCGAGACAAGTGTCGTAAGGTCTCAAACACGATGGATAATATGTTCTAACTCTTTTACCATTTTCACTTAATGCTATATTTTTGTACATGGAGAGTTCAATATCATATGACGTGTGCCTAACTCTCACATTATACGTTGCTCTCTCGCCGCTAGATCAAAGACATGTAGACTTTTTTGTCTCAATATTATATGGATTTTATGAAAGAAATTTCAGGGTCTTTTAATAAATTTTAGTTTTAAGCCACTAGTTCCATTGAGCAAACCTTGATTAATGTTCAATAATTATTTATATATTACTGCCCCATGAACGTTTTGTTCAACCGCCTTCATTCATATTTGGTAACTAAATAACACATTCATTGATTGTTGTCGTATCTTAATTGAGATTTTATAAAATTTGATCGAAAATGTCAGGATAGACATGTGACTCGAGTAGGAGACCAGAAAAGCTTTTGATTTAAATCCCCAATTTTTTTAATAATGAATTTTATAATTTTATTTTAAGTTGGACAATATTAAAGGTCTTGGAAAAAAAAGTACAAAAAACCTTGGAAAGAAAAAATAAAGATTGTCTACTCTTTAATACTAAAAATACTTTAGAACTTTGAATTAAATTACTTAAATCGTCATATTAGTAAAATTACTTTGATATATATTTTACAACAATATCAAAGGTAATGCATTCAAAATACATGTCTAGTATCTTATCTATTTAAGTTACATTTTATTTGTCATGATCCTGTGAGCACGTAATTTTTGTCCATTATATAAATTACTCATACAAAATCTCAAAAATTATCTTTTAATTTTTTTAATAAATTTTGAATTTTTCTTTATTTTTTGTCTAATTGGTTTTGCATTTTATTTGCATACTTAGGATGCTTTAAAACATAACACTACCAAAAGAAAAATATGTTTGTTTTGTCTTTCATTCATTATGCTTTATTGTGTGACTAGTTTTTAATAGCATATAGTGGTATATATATATATATATATATATATATATATATATATATATAAACAAAAATAAATCGAAAAAAATGTAGATAAATATGCATTAATCCTTTTGTTGCACGTTTTAGTCTCTTTAGGAATAGTTGACTAGTTCTTTTCATCTAGTTGTATTGATAATTAGGTAAGAAACTAGTTAGTCTCTAAAACAGATATTTAGTTTGATTTTATAAAGTTAACTCAAATTAGAATAACAATTAAGTGTTTAGTTTGAAACTAGAGAGAATTGGGGCTGCCCAGTTGGCTTAACAAACCGAACTGGGCCAGATGTGGTTACCATTCAGGAGTAAAAGGCCATGATACAGAAGACTGTTGGATCCTCAAAAGGGCGATCGAAAGCTTGATAGAAGAGAAAAGAATTGTACTAAGAGACAAAGAGATACCTAATGTGACCAACAATTCATTGCCTGATTTTGACTATTGGCCCCATAGCTTTTGAGGTGACTTTCCAGGTTTTGGACATGGAAACCTCAACAATTTCTTCCTGGGTAGACCATGAATTTATGCTGCCGGAGTCGTTCCTTTCACTCTTCACCAAATGGTCACATTTGAATATGATAATCAAGATATTGTTATCCATGGAGAGGACGAGCAATCCATCTACCAGGACCCTTCAGTCTCGTGTCTTGAAGCTAGGGAAGGCAGTAAGCATATTGTATACCAAGCTTTCAAAATTGTGGTCGCTGACCAATGTGAAGAAGGGGTATGTAACGACCCGACCGGTCATTTTGAGCATTTGCACTTCGCCCGATTGTGTAAGGGCATGAGTAACTCTGTGTGATGTATCATGCCTTATGTGAATCGTCGGTTTTGGTTTCCATGTTATTCGTAATTGATTTAGAACAATGATTCTCGGCAAAAAGCTCAAATTGGAAATGTTTGACCAAGTTTGACTTTTTAGAATTTGACTTCGGATTGGATTTCTGATGGTTCCGTTAGCTCCACTGAGTGACTTTGGACTTAGAAGTGCATCCGAATTTTGTTTTGGAGGTTCGTGGTAGAATTAGGCTTGAATTGGCGAAATTGGAAATTTGACGATTTTCGGTCGGCGGTGGAAAGTTTGATATCGGAGTCGGAATGGAATTCTGAGAGTTGGAGTACGTTCGTAGTGTCATTTGTGACGTGTGTGAACATTTTAAGGTTATTAGGATGAGGTTTGATAGGTTTCGACATCGGTTGTGGAAGTTTGAGGATTCAAGTTCATTAAGCTTGAATTGGTGTGTGATTCATGTTTTTCTTATAGTTTGATGTGAATTGAGAGCTAGATTGAGTTTGTATGGTATTTTAGGACTTGTCGGTGCCTTTGGTTGAGGTTCTGGAGGCCTCGGGTGAGTTTTGAACGAGTCTGGGCATTTTTGGAACTCTGGTGTTGTTCCGGTACCTTGAAAATGTGGACCGCGAAGGAGGGGTCGCGGACCGTATAATTTTGGTCGCGGCCGCGCTCCACGGAAGGTTCTACAAATTTGTTGGTCCGACTTCATAAGCCTATATCTTTTGATCTACAAGGTATTTTGAAATGACTCAATAACGAAGTTGTAGCTCTTCGTGTCTAGTTTCCAAAAAGGTAAAGAAGTCATCATTTGGACATCTGTAGAGAAAGTTATGGACAAAATACTAAAGCCTGATTGTGGGAGTTTAGATGGTGCACTATATAAATCGGGTTTAGAGCATTATTTCATATTTTGGACCTAGGGAGCTCGGTTTGTGGCAATTTGTCGTGAGTTTTTAAAGAAATTCATCCGGGTAAGCGATTCTAACTCGTATTTGGTTAATATAAATGAATATATCAATGATTTCATCATTTGATTAGTACTTTGAGGTGGAAATTGAGGAAAATTGTAGAAACTTCATAAAATAAATTTTGGGATTTGAATGTCGATTCGAAGTCGGATTTGAGTGAAACTAGTATGGTTGAAATCGTGAGTGAATGTGTGTTCGTAATCTGTGACTTTTACCAGATTCTGAGTCGTGTCCCGGGGGTCGGGTTTGAGCCAATTTTGGGTTTGGGGTCTAATTTGATAGTTTTTCTTGTGAAATTCATTCATTTGGCATAAATTAATGGTATTATACTGGTTGTGAATAGATTCGGATCATTTGGAGGCCGAATCGAGGGGCAAGAGCATCGCGAAGTAAAGATTTGACCAGTTTGAGGTAAGTAATGATTGTAAATCTAGTCTTGAGGGTATGAAACCCCAGATTTCATATCATTTTACTATTTTGGGGTGACGGGCGTGTGGGCGTGCATCGTTGGGTATTATGACTTGGTCCGTCTCGTAGCAACTGTAGGGCTGCATATTTTGTTGAAAACTATATAATGATTATGTGTTCTAGAAAGAGTTTATGTAAATTGAGCTGAATGCCATGTTTTGGGCTTTGTGCCAGTGTTGTTTGGACCATTAGGGGCCTTTTCTTACTATCCTCTCACTGTTTTCAATTGAAAATCTATACTCAGTCATGATTATACCTGTTTATTGCATAACTCAGTTTTGTTACTTTGTTTTGATGCACATAAATGTTGTTTTGGGCTGAGTTCCCTATTTTTACTAAAATGCCTGAGTGGCTTGTGAGGTTTATGATTGAGTGAGACCGAGGGCCTGATTTGTGAGGATATTTATGAGATCGGGATGCACACTGCATCATGGTTGATATAGGACGAGGGCTTGCGTGATTTATGACATGATTTGGCTTGATATAGCGCTTGGGCTGAAGGAGCCCCTCCGGAGTATGTACACACCCCTAGTGAGCGCAAGTACATACTGAGTGTGAGTGTCGAGTAATGAGTGACTAGGAGGCATGAGTGATGGTGAGGTATGCCCTAAGGGATCTTTACGAATGACTGTGAGGCTTGCCCGAGGGGCTGTATATGAGTGATGTTTTGCCCGCGGGGCTGTTTATGTTTTCATCATTTTCACTATATTTTGCATTGAGCCTTTGTTGAAACTGTTGAAAAGTATCTTTAAATTATTTTTCATCGAGACTAGATTTTAAACGGGATGATTTGACTCAAATACTGATTTGAAAGCATGTGGTATTTTACTGAGACTTTCATGATGTGTAATTTATGTGTTTTTATGTGACTAGGAGGATAGGGTGATTGCCTACGCCTCGCGCCAGTTGAAGACCAATGAGAAGAATTATTCAATGCATGATCTTGAGTTAGCAACCATTGTTCACGCCTTGAAGATTTGGTGTCATTATCTGTATGGGTTCATTGTGAGAGTGTCTGTTTAAGCAGAAAGATCTTAATTTGCGTCAGCGGAGATGGTTGGAGCTTCTTAAGGACTATGTTATCACTATTTTGTACTAGCCGGAGAAGGCCAATGTGGTGGCCGATGCTTGTCGCCGGGCAGAGACTTTGGGGAGTTTAGCTTATCTTCCAGCATCAGAGAGACATATGGAATTGGATGTTCAGGCCTTAGTGGGCCATCTTGTTAGATTGGATATTTTCGGAGCCTTGTCGGATCGCTTATGAGAGTTGGCTTGACTGCCACAAGGTTGAATACGGGATTTGCAGATGATTTGAGATATTAGATGGTTTGGTTTATGTAAGCTTACGAATGATTTAGTTGAATCTCACTGTGGTATTATGACAGTAATGGAGTATGGGCATTGTGAATTATGGTGTGTTTTTATCTATGGTCTTGAGCTAAGTGGGGGAGTCTGTTATCGACAAGTTGATTGCACGATTTTGTGTTGTATTGGTTTTAATTGGGGTATGCTAGTGGGTCAGTTATGACTGCAGGTGTCGAGAGTGAGGATGGCTCGAGTAAGGGAATTTCTGGATACACGTTGTACTTCGTTCTATGGGTTTGTGGGGGCAATGGAATAACTGAGTGGCTAGTTGTAAAGGATGTAGTATGCGTAGAGTAGGAGATTTCTCAGTTGCGTAGAAGTGTGGATTACTTCCTGGGGTGTTGGTGTGCAAACGGGGTACAAGTCGTTCGGTCTATTTGATTAGTTTAATTGAGATTTGCGTAGAGTGGATGACTCTCGAGAATGGTTATGATGGATTCAAGGTTTATATGTAACATTAAGAATCTTCAGGACGTGTATTTGGCTAGGAATTGAGATTTACATTGGAAGGCGTCAAGATTTGTGGTATTTCTATATCGTCGTGGATTCTACATTTCGGTATCAAAAAAGGGAAATAATAGCTAAATTCATAAAAAGTCTCTTCTGAATAAGTATTTGAGTTGTGGTACTTTCGGGGTGCTTAAGAGAACATTCGGCGGCTTATGAGTCTTAGGGCGGTTTGGTTTTGTGCTAGGGTCTCGCGTGGTGAGTTTTGGTTGAGGATATTGGTATTATGGCAAGGAGAAGGATTAATTTGAAGGCAGTTCAGGAGGAACTCGGAGAAATGGGACAGCTTGGTAGTAGGTTGGATCAGCACGGTAATGAGTAAGACCGGTTCTTTGGGTGCTTATGATGTGGTAAGGTTCTACGTGTGATTCGTGGCAATGCTCTTGGGTTTTGGCGACATGCGTAGCCTGGTCGAGTTGGAGGGATTTAGTCCTGACGGTTTGGTTAAGTGCAAATGGATTTCAGAAAGTTCTTGATAGTCTCTACCATAGGTTGAGATGTATATTTCCTACTGGTGCGTGGGGCATGTAGCGTATTGTAATTTCCTCCAGAATGGAATCAAATGGGAAAGTTCTTAGTTAATTAAGTATGTAGTTGCTTGCGACTCATAGTGGATTTTGAGATTTGTCATATCTCTCATATGGTGGCGTAATGGGTGCGATGTGAGGGTAGTATTGAGATTTGCATGTGCAAGGTCATGAAGCGGTTTTGAAAGGAAGGTTCTTAATTTTTAGGCAGCATGGGCGATCTCAGGTGACCAGATAAATGATATTACTTTTGGATATATCTTGATGAAGGTTTAAGTTTCATATGAGGCATTGTGTTTTGATTTATGGATACTTCATTGGTGTGGCGGCACTCTCTTAGTTGGTCGACTACGACATTCAAAATTTGCCTTGTAGAACATACAGATTATAGGGGTATCCCTCATGGTATGATTGTGTATTAGAGAAGTATTAGGCATTCAGGAGGCGGAGTTGAGATCAGATATGGTGATTTGTGTGCTCTATGGATTTTGGAGACTAGGAACTCTAACGAGTAGATGATTTCATAGTTGTGGGTTGTGGAGACATAGCCAAGGTTAGTCATAGGATAGTGTGTATTGTGATTCATCTGTTGTGGACCTTCGGAGGGTTATTTGTATATTGTGGACGACCGGATCGATTTGGGGTTCGTTAGTAGACCCAATTGGGACGTGTGTTTTACACCGAGTCGGATTGGTTGGATCCGTATTGCTATTGTTGAGGGATGTTCCATTCAATTGTTATTGGGACTATATGTGTTCTGGAATGAGTTATGAGTTATTCTTTCATGCTACGAGGAGTTGTGATTCGTTGGTTTTAGGCACACATGGTGCGGTTCTATTGTGATCTTATAGCAGAATTTTGAGTGAGATGAGTAATTGGGTATTGTATGATTGAGGCGTATTGGTTATGTTCTTTCGGGTGTCGTGTGGCATTGTATCGTTTGATTCTCCGTGGTTATGGTAATGAACTTTGAGTACCTAATGTCGAATGTCGCGTGGTTATTGATTTTGAGCAAGGCATAGCGAGGTATATAATATGGACCAGTGTTTGGACGGGATCACGTAGTACAACGAAGTTATGTTGGGATTTGATCCTTTGTGTTAGATTCGTGTGTCTTGGTTCTACGGTGTGTGTGGTGGGTTCTTAACATTGCATTATGGTGGCTCTGGGTAGTATTGGCGTGGCATGTCAGTAGAGTAGCTTGTATTTGATAAGATGAGGTCGGTAGAGATAGAATGGGTGCTATCGGATTTGATTGCGGTATATTTTTAAAAAGGGTAATGTCGCTGATCGACTTAGAAATTGGCTATAGTTCTGGTCGAAGGAGAGGGATTTCCACAACTTGTTGATCCAATAAATGGTTGTGGTTTATGCGTGTTTCTTTCATCATGGGCAGTATATGAAGGTGGTAGAACGGGTCTCTATTTGATAAAAGGTGTATTACCGGCATTGGGTTGTTTAAGCAGCCACTGTGATTATAAATTATAACTACGAGTGTTTGAGTTATGTGGGATATCATGTGATTTCATCTTGAGTTATGGCTATGGTTGGATACAGCTTGTTCAGACTTATACATTGTGTAGATGCGTGATTGTGATCTTATAGAAAATTTCGGATGTGGGAATTGGATTCTAAGGCTTATGGGCTAGGTTGGATGAAGAAATTTCAGATGTGTTGTGTTATCAGATCTATGCGGGACAGGGTGTCGTGGGATCACCCCGGGTATGTGCGAGGTAAGGTTACGTGGCAGTTTTATGGTGTTGGAGAACAACTCTTGGCACGTTCGAGGACGAACATATGTTTAAGTGGGGGAGGATGTAACGACCAGACCAGTCGTTTTGAGCAGTTACACTTCGCTCGATTGTTTTAGGGCATGAGTAACTCCGTGTGATGTATCATGACTTATGTGAATCGTCGGTTTTGGTTTACAGGTTATTCAGAATTGATTTAGAAGAATGATTCTCGTCAAGAAGCTTCTAATTGGAAAGGTTTGACCAAGATTGACTTTTTAGAATTTGACTTCGGATTGGATTTCTGATGGTTCCGTTAGCTCCATTAGGTGATTTTGGACTTAGGAGCGCGTCCGGATTGTGTTTTGGAGGTTCGTGGTAGAATTAGGCTTGAATTGACGAAATTGGAAATTCGGCGATTTCTGGTCGGCAGTGGAAAATTTGATATCGGAGTCGGAATGGAATTTCGGGAGTTGTAGTAGGTTCTTAGTGTCATTTGTAATGTGTGTAAAAAGTTTGAGGTTATTCGGACGAGGTTTGATAGGTTTCGGCATCGGTTGTGGAAGTTTGAGGTTTCAAGTTCATTAAGCTTGAATTGGTGTGTGATTCATGTTTTTGTTATTGTTTGATGTGATTTGAGAGCTCGATTGAGTTTGTATGGTATTTTAGTACTTGTTGGTGCCTTTGGTTGAGGTTCCGGAGGCGTCAGGTGTGTTTCGGGTGAGTTTTGAGCGAGTCCGGGCATTTCCGAAACTCTGGTGTTGTTCTGGTGCCTTGAAAATGCGGACCTCGGCGAAATTTTGTGGACCGCGGATCGCAAAATTTTGGTCGCGGCCGCGCTCCAGGGAAGGTTCTACAGATTCATTGGTCCGGCTTCAAAAGCCTATATCTTTTGATCTACAAGGAAGCTTGAGATGAGTTAAGGAACGAAAATTGTAATCCTTCGTGTCTAGTTTCCATAAAGATGAAGAAGTTATCATTTGGACATATGTAGAGAAAGTTATGGCCAAAATACTAAATACTGACAGTGGGAGTTCACAGGGTGCACTATATAAACGGGTTTTAGGGCATTATTTCACATTTTGGACCTAGGGAGCTCGGTTTGTGGCGATTTTTCGTGCGTTTTTCAAGAATTTTATCGGGGTAAGTGATTCTAACTCAGATTTGGTTAATATACATGAATATATCAACGATTTCATCATTTGATTAGTACTTTGAGGTGGAAATTTGGGGAAAATTGTAGAAACTTCATAAAATGATTTTTTGGGATTTGAATGGCGATTCGAAGTCGGATTTGAGTGAAACTAGTATGGATGGACCCGTGAGTGAATGAGTGTTCATAATTTGTGACTTTTACCCGATTCCGAGTCGTGGGCCTAGGGGTTCGGGTTTGGGGTGTAATTTGATAGTTTTTCTTGTGGAATTCATTACTCTGGCATAAATTAATTGTATTATACTGGTTTTGAATAGATTCGGAGCATTTCGAGGCCGAATCGAGGGGCAAGAGCATCGCGAAGTGGAGATTTGACCGGCTTGAGGTAAGTAACGATTGTAAATCTAGTCCTGAGTGTATGAAACCCCGAATTTCGTATCATTTTACTATTTTTTGGTGACGCACATGCTAGGTGACGGGCTTGTGGGCGTGCACCGTTGGGGATTGTGACTTGGTACGCCCCGTAGCATCTGTAGAGTTGCATATTTTGTTGAAAACTATATAGTGATTGTGATTTAGAAAGAGTTTATGTAAATTGAGTTGAATGACATGTTTTGGGCCTTGTGCCAGTGCTGTTTGGACCCTTAGGGGCCTTTTCTTACTATCCTCTCATTGTTTTCGATTGAAAATCTATACTCAGTCATGATTATACACGTTTATTGCATAACTCAATTTTGTTACTCTGTTTTGATGCACATAAATGTTGTTTTGGGCTGAGTTCCCTGTTTTTACTAAAATGCCTAAGTGGCTCTTGAGGTTTATGACTGAGTGAAGTAGAGGGCCTGATTTGTGAGGATATTTATGGGATCGGGTTGCACGCCGCATCATGTTTGATATAGGCCAAGGGCCTGAGTGATTTATGCCATGATTTGGCTTGATATAACGCTTAGGATGAAGGAGTCCCTCCGGAGTCTGTACACACCCACAGTGAGCGCAAGTACCTACTGAGTGCGAGTGCCGAGTGATGAGTGACTGGGAGGTATCAGTGATGGTGAGGTATGCCCGATGGGCTCTTTACGAGTGATTGTGAGGCTTTCCCGATGGACTATATATGAGTGATGTTTTGCCCGCGAGGCAGTTTATGTTTTCATCATTTTCATTTTATTTTGCATTTAGACTCTGTTGAAACTGTTGAAAAGTTTCATCGAGACTAGATTTTAAACGGGATGATTTAACTCAAATACTGATTTGAAAGCATGTGGTATTTTACTAAGACTTTCATGATGTGTACTTTATGTGTTTTTCTGCTTATCACTACCGCTCTACCTTTATTTATGGTTGTTATTTACTGAGTTGGCATACTCACGTTACTCCCTGCACCTTGTGTGAAGATTCAGGTATTTTTTCTAGACACGGTTGAGGTTGTTGGTTATTTCTGACGCAGATTCTCGGAGTTAGCAAGGTAGATGCATGGCGATCGTAGCCCTGTTTCCTCCTCCTTTATCTTCCCTTAGTTGTACTTGATCCGAGAAACCATGATAAGCATTCACGCTGATGAAAGAAATAGAGATGCGTTGATCCAACTTTTGTTTGAATTCAAAGGCATGTTTGCATAGTCATATGATGGTATGCCAGGGCTGAGCATTGATTTGGTGGTACATAATTGCCTACCTATCCTACTTATCCACCCGTTCAACATAAACAAAGAAAGTTCAAAACGGACATTAGTTATAAGATCGAGGAAGAAGTCACCAAATAACTGAAAGCTTGTGTGATTTGAGTGGTCCGATACACCACGTGGTTAGCTAATGTAGTTCCAGTGTCAAAGAAAGATGGAAACCCCCGAGTGTGTGTTGATTACAACATTTGAAGAAGGCGTGTCCGAAGGACAACTTTCCACTGCCAAACATCCACATTCTTATTGATAATTGTGTGAAACATGAGATACAGTCTTTCGTAGATTGTTATGCTGGGTATCACCAGGTTCTGATGGATAAAGAAGATGCAAAAAAGACTGCTTTCACCATACCTTGGGGCACTTACAGTTACAAGGTCATGCCATTTGGTTTGAAAAACGCTGGGGCAACCTATATGAGAGTTATGACTGTCATCTTCCATAACATCATGCACCGAGAAATTGAGGTATATGTGGATGATGTGATCATTAAATCCAGAACGCAATAAGGTCATGTGCGATATTTGAGGAAATTCTTTGAGCGTCTGCGCATGTTTGACTTGAAATTGAACCTAGATAAATGTGCATTCGGAGTTCCGTCTGGGAAACTTCTTGGGTTTATATTCAGTCAGAGGGGTATTGAGTTAGATCTAACAAAGGTAAAGTACACTCGCGATTTTCCCCATCCGAAGACCAATAAAGAGGTCACGAGTCTGTTAGGGAGATTGAATTACATCAACAGATCCATTGCTCATCTTACTACCACATGTGAGCCCATAATTAAGTTGTTGAAGAAAGACGCGGCAATCAAATGGACAGATGAGTGTCAAGAAAATTTCGATAATATTAAAGAATATCTGTCAAATTCGCCAGTCTTGGTTCCACCCGATCCAGGAAGACCTTTGTTCTTATACCAGACAGCGTTGCAAAATTCTTTCAGTTGTGTCATGGGGCAACACGATATCACCAGGAAAAGAGAGCAAACCATATATTATCTGAGCAAGAAGTTCACCGGTTATGAAGCCAAATACACTTTGTTGGAAAGAACTTGTTGCACCCTAACTTTGGTTGCTCAAAAGCTCAAACATTATCTGCTGGCTTACACAATATATCTCATGACCAAAATGGATCCTTTGAAGTACATATTCCAGAAACCCATGCCCACATGAAGGTTAGTAAAATGGCAGATCCTGCTCACCAAGTTTGACATTGTCTATGTCACTCACACAACAATGAAAGTCCCAGCTTTGGAGGATCATCTAGATGAGAAACCGGTCGATAATGAATACCAACCCCAAAGCACTTACTTTCCGGACGAGGAAGTAAATTTCGGTTGAAGTAGTTCCAAAAAACACCAATTCCTAGAAAATGTTCTTTGATGGGGCTGTAAATGCAAAAGGTATCGGGATCGGAGCAATTCTGATTTCACCTGCAGGGCAGCATTATTCGGCCACATCCGACTTCGATTCTTCTATACAAACAACACTGTTGTGTATGAAGCCTGCATAATGGGCATGAATATTGTAGTTGAAATGGATGTAGAGGAATTATAGATCACGGGGGATTCTGATTTAATCATTCGGCAAGCCCAAGGTGAATGGGAAACTCGAGACATCAAACTCATCACGTACAAGCAACATGTGGAAGATCTTAATAAACGGTTCAAGTCCGTCGAGTTCAGGTATATTCCTCGATTCAACAATGAGCTAGATGATGCACTAGCTACTTTGGCCTCAATGCTGTTGTACCTGGGTAATGTTCATATTGACTCGCTATAAATCCAAATTCAAGAAAGGCATGGTTATTGTAACGCAATTGAAATGGAGCTAATTGTTCAGCCATGGTATCATGATATCAAAAGATTTTTGAAAACAAAAGAGTATCCCGAGCAGAACACTCGAGATCAATATAGAACTATCAGAAGGCCTGCAAGCAGTTTCATTTTGAGTGGAGAAGTCCTATACAAAAGAACTCCAGATCTAAATCTTTTGAGGTGCGTAGATTCTCGAGAAGCTAAAAATATCATGAACGAAGTGCACTCGGGAGTATGTGGGCCTCACATGAACGCGTATGTCCTTGCAAAGAAAACAAATTCTCCAGGCAGGTTATTACTGGGTAACCATGGAAAATGATTGTTTCAGTTTCATTCGGAAATGCCATCAGTTCCAGATACACGCTGACCTGATTCATGCACCACCGTCAGAGCTACATCCTACGTCAACGCCTTGGCCGTTCGTTGCTTTGGGCATGGATGTTACTGGTAGGGATGCCAAGCGGTGCGGGTGTGGGGCGTATTTTCTATTAATCCGCAAAATTTCAACCCTCCCCGCCCCGCCCTACATAGTAGTTTCACCCGCATTCACCCACCCCGCATCCACACCCGCGTCCACCCACTCCGCTCCGCATATTTGATTTTTTCCATTTTGTTAGTTTCAATTTTTTTTTGTTAATTTTTTGACTTGGCTTTTTTTACACTTTTACTATATGTACTCGTGGTTTTTATTAATTCTAAAGATTACGGAAGACTTCAGTTATGGAAAGAAGAAGATAAGATACTTAAGAAAATTAAATCTTGCACATATGCAATAAAAGTTACTTAACATAAATCTTTGATATCATAATACCTCTTTATTTTTAAACTTTTATTATTTGTTAAAAGTATATATGTTAATTTACCTTATTCAATCTTTCGTTAGGAATACAATAAATCTTTGTGAAGATCAATTAATAGATATTTTCATTAGAAATACTAAATTTCTGAATTCAAATGGATAAAACTCTTGACCATTATATACAAAGGAATGAAAATAGGCGATGCTAATAGGATTAGAATAATAACAACAAATAATTGCGAAAAAACAATACTATGAGGCCCTGAAATGTCAAAAGCTAACAAATAAACCGCTATAAAAACATCAACAACATTAATAACACCAGATATTTCACTGTCTCTTTATCTTCAACTATTATGGATGAAGGTGCAATTTCATGTAAAAACATAACATCCGTAAGACAAACAACAAAAATGACTATAGAAAGCAAGAGTAAAAACGTTGAAGTGTCACTTGCAAAAAGAGCAGAACAAATATAAGTAATTATAGATGTACTTAAACCCACATACCCTTTTTTAACCCGCACCGCACCCGCATAAATTTTAAATGCTTTTATTTTGACCCGCCCCGCCCCACAACCGCATATGTTTAAACCCGCATCGCCTCGCATGTGTCTAAACTCACACTGCCCCGCCCCCGCCCGCCCCATTTCCATCCCTAATTATTGGGTCAATCGAGCCGAAAGCTTCAAATGAGCGCAGATTCATTTTAGTTGCCAATGATTATTTCACAAAGTGGGTTGAAGCAGTCACTTTCAAAGCCGTCACCAAGAAAGTAGTGGTGGACTTCGTGCATTCTAACATTATTTGTCATTTTGGTATTCCTAAACCTATCATTACAGACAATGCTGCAAATATGAACATCCACTTGATGGGGGAGGTATGCGAACAGTTTAAAATTACAGATCATAATTCTGCCCCTTATCGGCCTAAAGCTAATGGCGTTGTTGAAGCTGCAAACAAGAACATCAAGAAGATCCTCAAGAAAATGATTCAAGGTTATAGACAATTGTATGAAAAGTTTCCATTTGCACTATTGGGATATCGCACAACCGTGCGCACATTAGTGGGGATCCACACCCTACTTATTGGTTTATGTCATTGAAGTCATAATACCTGCAGAAGTTGAGATTCCCTCTCTTCGGATCATTGTTGAAGACGAGATTGAGGATGAAGAATGGGTCAAAAACCGGTTGCAGTAGTTGACTATGATTGATGGAAAAAAAATGGCCGCAGTTTGTCACGGGCAATTGTACCAACAAAGAATGGCAAGTGCTTACAACAAGAAAGTGCGGCCCGGAAAATTTGAAGTGGGGCAACTCGTTCTGAGACGTATTCTCTCGCATCATGAAGAAGCCAAAGAAAAATTTGCTCCAAATTGGAAATGTTAGTACATTATAAGAAGAGTGTTGCCGAAGGAAAACTGTATCTAGGAGATATCGAGGGAAATGACCCTGATACACTGTCAATGCAGATGCCGCCAAAAGGTATTATGTTTGACCATTTTCACAGCTTTGACATGCTCTGATTAGGATGACTAAGGCTTTCTTTCTCTCTATCCAACACTACCAGCCCTTTGCAAACCCCTTGAGCCGTTTCCCTTTCTTTGATACGTAGGCAGTCATTTTTTTGGGTTCAGTCACACCAAAATAAAAATCCACATTTCCTCAAAAAGTTGAAACGGGAGCAGATGTTACAATGATTTGGCGATGGTTTCTCCTGAAAGGTTCCAAAGTTGTAATTCAATCCAAATCATTTTTACTCATATTTTTTCAAGTCCTTCCGATCAATCAACGATAATGTTAAGGACTTGAAGGATACAGTCACTTGGATTTGATGCAACCAAAATAAGAGAAATAAAACGAGAGAGTCTTATTAGTAAAAATCCTCACGGGCACCATAGGGCGATGACGAGCAGAGAAAATGAAAATGAGAGAGTCTTGTTAGTGAAAACCCGCAAGGGGCACTATAAGGTGATGATGAGAAGAGAAATAAGAGAGGTCAACTGGTGAAAACCCGCATAGGGCACTACTGATCGAAAAGAGGATCTTCACAGCCATTTGCATCGACACAATCCTGGACAAGGTTTCGAGGTTTCGAGGCAAACGGTGTGATGAATTTCTGAGAGTCGGACGGTATACACAGATCAGGCATCCAGTCCAATAGGCATGTCATGTTCATTGAAGTCCACATGTACTCCGGATAAGTCATTCTTTCCTTTACCCGAAAGGGACACCTCTTGTTTAAACTCATTTTCCCATTCCATCGTTTCTTTTTCTTTGAATCACTTTCGGTATAACTATGTTCCAAAAATAAGGCAAAGAAGGGATGACGAGATTGATATATAGGGCTTTTGTTTGATACAAGCTAATATTCAAAAGGCACACAGCCTCGGGCGGATCATCAATTCAACCCGGACTGGACATAGTGGTTGATGCTTTGAAATCAAAAACTCTCAAAAGAAGGAAATCAGATTTAAAGGGACTGCAAGGGCAAAATGAAGTTGAAAAGGTTAAGTCCCAAGTGGCTAACCATTCTAGAAAAGTTTGAAAAGTCGAGGGTTCCCAAATGCTCTGAAATTGAAAGTTTTGGAGGAAAGTAGTCGAAAGTGAAATGTCATAAAGGCAAAATAAAGTTGAAAATGTTAAGTCCCACTCAATCAATCGTCATGTAAAAGTTTGATAAGTCAAAGGCTCTCCGGGGCTAGAAATGCAAGTGGTATTGAGGAAACAACCAGTTGCAGGTGAAATTACCATCAAAGAAGCCGACCAAGCTCAAGGGACTGAAACACTCAAGGCCACAAAATCAACCACCGTTTCAAACTAACAAATTGTTCTTTGTTTGAAAAAACAAGAAACATGTGCAATCCAAAAGAGACCTTGCAAGAAGCAGGTGAGACCAAAAAGAAAATTGCGCGAAGACTAAAATAGCTCTTCAACAACAACAACTCCAAAAGGGAAGTCTTTTCTTTCCTGCATTTTACGCATTCTCTTAGTGAAAAGAAGAAAAAGGAAGAAAGTTCAAAATTATGCTAGTATAGGGTACACCAATCCCTAACTACGTTTTCTAACACAGAGTCTCCATTTCCTAGTTGATATTTATTTTAAACATAGGATCTCCACTTCCTAGTTGATGTTATTTTAGACATAATGTCTCCACTCCTTAGTCTCTTTTCCAACATAGGGTCTTCATCCCCTAGTTGATGTTATTTTAGACATATAGTCTCCACTCCCTCTTGTTTTTCCAACATAGGGTCTCAACTCCCTAGTTAATTTTATTTTAGATATGGGGTCTCCACTCCCTAATCGCTTTCCCAACATAGGGTCTCCACTCCCTAGTTAATTTTATTTTAGACATAGGGTCTTCACTCCCTAGTCTCTTTTCAACATAGGATCTCCACTCCCTAGTTGATTTTATTTTAGACGTAGGGTCTTCGCTCCCTAGTCTCTTTTCAACATAGGATCTCACTCCCTAGTTGATTTTATTTTAGACGTAGGGTCTTCGCTCCCTATTCTGCTTTTCCAACATATGGTCTCCACTCCCCACTTGATTTTATTCTAGACTTAGGGTCTCCACTCCCTACTTGATTTTATTTTAGACTTAGGGTCTCCACTCCCTAGTCGAGTTGATCTCAAATGAAGGATAATTGTTTTCCCAAGGTGTACCAATCCTGACCTTTCATTGCTTTCAATAATGAAATAGTATAGAGTTTGTTACAAATAACTCGTGAAATTTTCCTAGTGAAAATTGGGGACCAAAATTTTCTTTCGTTTGTTTGTTTTTCGGTGTCTGAGCAGGTTTTACCTCGTGGCATGAGGTTTGGAGATGACCAAAAGAAGAAGTCTCAATCCAAAATAAAGAGAGAGAAAAATGAGTGAATCCAAAATACAGAAGTGGATGAAAAGACATGGACTGCTCGAGACATGATCGAAGTCGCGAGCATTGCATATCCCATTTTGATCAGAAGAAGCCGTAGAATAATGAAATAGCACCCACACCTAGCAAGCATCAAGGTTCAAACTGAAGCCTGCATGAAGAGGCGGTCAAGACTTAAGATCAAGTTTCAGAAGATTTATAGATAGGAACCTTGTAACTCATGGTTGATAGGTTTGTTTAGTTTCTTTTCATTTCTAATTTGGGTGTGTAAGGAGTTCAACAAGCAGCAACAATAGTGAAATCACAGCTTCTCGGTAGTCCAGCTACCAAATTTCTCAGAACTACATTGACCTAATTCCTTTATCGCCAAGGATATATAGGCAACCTCCGAAGTAAAGTTCGGTCAAACTTTTTCAAAATACTTCCAAACTGAGTATCAAACGGGCAAAAATTGATCGTTATTGCTCACTTTATCTTTGCCCGAAAACTCTTCATGTTTTCAAGCAAAGAGGGGCAAAAAGCATATAATTTTTGCCCTACGAAAATACTCTTACAAAATCCACAAAAAATAAACTTTCTAATTGTTTGTGATTTTATAGAATTTTAGGCATTCTTTTTTAATTGTTTGTTTTCATTTAGTTGCATTTTGTGCATATTTAATATCTTAAAATCGTAGAAAATACCATAAAAATGTTCAATTCTTCATTGCATAGCATTTTAGATTTCAATTGCATATTTGGGATTTAATCACATATTAATTGCATAATTAATAAATGATAATCACAAAAATACCCTAGTCATTTTTGCATTTTTAGCTTATGGTTTTAAATTAGTAATTTAGTTTTATTAGTTCTTATTGTTAAGGTAATTAATTAATTAATTAATTGATAGATAAAGTAGTAAAGAGGTTAATTTTGCACTTTCAGTTTACTTATTATGTTAGTTTATTTGTAGGCTAAAAATGAAATTTAAAAAAAGAGAATCATGGCTATTTGAGCTTCATTAGCTCGATTGCGCCAAATTAATTACAACGACCCAAACTTCACAAAAAATCTGCCCAAGCCAAGTCCCCCTTAAGGCCAATACGACCCAAACTCCCCTTAAAACCAATACCATATCGTTTTAGTAACATCTGATCAGGGTCGTCGATATAAATTGATCATACGGTCCGAAACTGATTCCCTAACCAAAAAGAGAATCATGGCTATTTGAGCTTCATTAGCTCGATTGGGCCAAAATAATTACAAAGGCCCAAGCTTCACAAAAAATCTGCCCAAGCCAAGTCCCCCTTAAGGCCAATCCGACCCAAACTCCCCTTAAAACCAATACGATATCGTTTTAGTAACATCTGATCAGGGCCGTCGATCTAAATTGATTCTACGGTCCGGAATTGATTCTCTAACACCCTTATATATGTCCTAAGACCCCCCCCCCCCCCCCAACCCTAAGAGATCCTCTCATTTCTCATCAGCCTCACTCCCTATCATCTCTCTGCCTAAACTTAGCGGCCCCTAAATCTCCCAAATTCCTTCACTGGCGGCCATAACTCCAATACCTCTCAAATTCACAACCCACGATTCTCACACCCTCCTAATCCCTATTCCCTCATCAATTTTCCCAGAAAATCACCCAAACGTCCTGTTTTTTTTTAAATCTAAAAAACGGCTAGAAAAACTAGCTAATTCCCTTTTGATTTCTTCAGTGATTCTCAATTGTTTTGACTTGAACTAATATTGATCAGTTTTTCTTGTCAATATAAATTTATTAATGTAAGTTTTAGCTCATTTCGGAACCATCGGAATTCGGCCTCAATCAGTAATTTCATGACCTTTTTTCTTTCGTTTCAGATTATGTGTCTCCTGGTTAAACGTCGATGAATCCTTGTTTTGCGCTTTTCTTTCTTTTAGTTTAGTTTAGTTAGACGTTTGGCGTATCATCTGTTTGATTGTATGTTTTGCATGGTTAGATTGATAGTTTAATAATATGATAACTAGTTTGTAGGCTAATTGATCATGAATTAGTAGTCACATATTTGAATTAGAATTTATTTGTTTAATTTTTAGGTTTGCATATGGTTTGCTCTGTTTGGATTTCTTGATCCATTTTTCCTTGTTATAGTTGTATGTAATTAACAAAAGTATAAGGGGGCATTTAAGGGTTTAAATCAGTAGAATCTTCCTTGTTAATAGTCTGAATGTTCTAGAGAAGAAGGAAATGGTATAAAGTGCAAAAAAAGAAAGAATTTGATCAGAGATTGGGGAGAAAGGGATAAAATACAAAGTTAAAGGGTTGAAACTAAGAAAAATTTCTAAAAAAGGGGACACCTGTCCAATTTTGTTAGAAAAGATACGGAAAAATAAGAAAATATTTGAGAACAAGGGAACAACATTAGTTCAGTTGAAAAAAATAATACCATTTCCCTAAAATTTAGGGACTGACTGATTTCCTTCTAGAACCTCCCCATCATCTCTTAATAGACCCTTACACTCTGTATAACACTCTAATTCTTGGAGAAAACATGCACTGATTACCTCATACAGACTGATTTATGAAAATTCATTCTCATTTTTAGTAAAGAAAATATTTGGAACTCCAACTTTGAATTTCAGAAGAAAAAAAATTAAAAGAGTTTCATTAGCTTGTTTCATTCTGGGATATCCAGGCTTCAATTTTCTGGATGTGAAGTTTGGGTTTAGCTCTAATTTCTGTTGCTCGCTGTTGTTTTATCAAAGCTATACCTGGCTTTTGTTTCAGAAGAAACGGGGTTGGACTCAATCGTATAATGGTTAATTCACTTGTTTTGGCATTTATTTTAGGATTTGAAAGTTGTTTCCTTTGTAAGTTTAAGGATTTGTATGTAGTAAGTTGGAGATGAGTTGTAGTAACTTAGTTCATCTATTATTGGAATTAATCAATAGATTAACCGTTGTTGTTGTAGGAGATGTTTGATTCCTTCTGCTGTAGCGAATTGATAATGAATTTTTCATGCTTTGATTTAAGTTTGGAATTGCTTTCTGTTTCAATTGTGATGTTGTATGAAATTATGTGGCAAAAAACGAGTTCCTGTATCACTATGTCGTACTTTCCTAAAGTTTGTTGGGCCTAAATGGATGGCCCAACAAAGTTGTTAAAATCTTAAAGAATTTGGACTCCTAAAAATAGTTTCAGAGGCCCATAACGTGGCATGATTCTTAGAAGGCTCAAATGATGCCTTAGGCTTTAATTTGAACCTATTCGTTTGCACATATGACCTATTGGAAATCTGACCTGGTTATTAACCAACACTTGCTCCATAATATCTTCTCCCACCTTTAATCAACATCAACCCCTAGATGAAGAATGACATCAATTATTAATTTGTCACTATTCGCCCAATATGAATTCCTTAATTAAGCTTATGCTATTGTTCGAATTTTCCTGTTAGTCTCTTTCTATTCACGTTCTCTAACCGTCTTTTGGATTAGGCGTTTAGTTTCTTTTCAAAGTTCTTATGAACTAAAATACATACATGAAAGTTACACACAATGCCTTTAGCTCTAAACCATTACAGCTGATCTCAAATGCGGGGAAATAAATAAATCTCTGAATATTCGTAGAATAACGTAGGCACACGACTTAATTTATTATCGTGATTATGTACACGTTCGCGTGACATAATTACGATTCCCAAAATTAATCGCGGTACGCGTTCACGCAACTTTGACAAAATAATATTAAATTAATAAAGTGTAATTAATTGTGTACATGTACATGTGACATGATTCTAGCGCACCAAATAAAATGGACTTACACACATGTGATTCGTTTCAAAGATAAATCCATAATGCCGCAATTAAAAGCGGTAAAAGGTAAAGAGCATATAGGTTCTAAAATACGTAATTAAACAATTAATTACGCCAGGTATGATTAAAGTGACCGTGCTAAAATCACAGAATCCGGGAATGCCTAACACCTCCCGGGTTAACATAATTTCTTACCTGGTCTTCTGGTTTTTGCGGATTTTAAAACATAGTCAAATTTTCTCGATTTGAGATTTTAAAATAAACCGGTGTCTTGGGACACCATAATAACTATTCCAAGTGGCGACTCTAATTAAATATAAATAATCTCATTTTGAATAATGTCATTTTAATTGAACAAACTCCCTATCTCTTTGGGAAAAAGAGGTGTGTCGGATCCGAAATTCATGATAGGTCGTGATGACGCCCAACATAGCCGTTGGGAGAGCCGACACTTAATTATTATTTTATCAATTTTAAAATCATAAATCTTTCTTGGATAACGAGGTTAGTGCGTTAAAATAAATCGTAGTTACGTACGTTTTTGTTAAAATAATAAGTGAAAGTGAATCAGTGTAAAACAATTCATAACAAATTCTAGAATGCACCCAAAAGTCGATGTCACAAGTGCATGAGCATTTACTAAGGAATACAATAATATACAATCTACGTCTGAAATGTAAATAAGACAGAATAAAGTAAATGGTGCGATGGATACTCTGTGGGTTGCGATACGTAGCCTGGAATGCAACTCACCATAAAGTCTCCTCAGAAGCTGCGACTACGCGCCAAAATGACCACCAATTGATCATGTCAAATCCTACACATTTTGTGCAGAAATGTAGTGTGAGTACGTAAATCAACCATACTCAGTAAGTATCTAGCCTAACCCAGGAGAAGTAGTGACGAGGAGTCGACATCGACACTTACTAGAGGTCCAACAAAGCAATATAATAAATCACAAGCAGATGTGAAGCACACAACAATAATGGGGTAAATCTGTAAGTTACTTAATCTTCCAAATATTTCTTTTAAAATATGAATTTCTCAGTCTTATATTCTACCTCAACAACTCAGATGTATCAAGTACCAGTAACAAACGGGTAAGAAGTACCATATACAACGTCAGTCATCAGTGGAAAGATAGTCTCGTGAATATCCGGACTGCCATCGATATAACGCACGATTATGCCGAGGTCGTTCGGCCTGATCCAGAATAATGTGTACACTGCCGAAGGTCGAGCGACACGGACCATAGATGCATCTATTTTACTACCGAGGCGTTCGGCCCACTCCACAAGAAAGGAAGTAAGTTACCAAATTGCGAGACATGTGCTTACAATACAGTACATGAGCACAAAGTGAATATAATTCTTACGTTTCTCAAATAACTCGCCAACAACTCAAGGTGATAAGACTCATCCTAATATACATATATTTATTACTAAATCAATTTAAATTATTAATTCAATTAATTAAGCTAGCAGAATGAGTTCAAATAATTCAAATACTACATGATAAAGTCCTAAGTCTACCCGGACATAAACATGCGTTAGCTACGTACGGTCTCTTGTCATCTCGTGCGTACGTAGCACCCACAACTAGTATCACATAACAATTTCATCACATGGGGGGGGGGGGGTAGTTTTCCCCTCACATGGTTAGACATGAGACTTATCTCGCTCCGAAGTTCCATATCCAACTCCCCTCTAAATCTTCAATCCAAAGTCAAACGATCCGAAACTAGTCAAACAATGTACAACTCAATCAAAATATACTCCAATGCGTATAAGTTAACAATTTATAATGATTCTCAACTCCGCTCGAAAAGTCATTAAAGTCGACTCTCTGGCTCACATGCCCGGATTCTGAAAATTTTCGAAAATAAACTTTACCCATGATGCCATGAACTCAAATATATGATTTGTTTCAAATTCCATATCCAATTTCGTGGTTAAAATCCAAAAATACCAATCTCTAGGTTTTCTACCAAAATCCCAAATTTTTACTAATTTCCATATTTAAATTCGTATAGTATTCATGTATTTAACTTACAATAGGTGGGAATAACTTACCTCACAATAGATGATGAAATTCTCCACTTCAATAGCTCCAAAAATTGCCTAACCAAATGAAAGTGTGAGAGAACTGGGCTAAGTCTCGGATTAAAAACACCTCATTGCCCAATGACTTTCACACATGCGGACGAATTTGTCGCACCTGCGATCTCTCTTTTGCGAGACAAAGCTCGCTTCTGCGACGTGCACAACCCAGTTGATCTATCGCTCCTGCGACAGGATATCTGCTTCTGCGCAAATGTAGGTGCTAGACACCATTGCACTATGCGCTCCTTCAACGCAAGGTCCTTCCCGCTTTTGTGACTAACATCCCGCACGTGCGATCTCGCAGTTGCGCAAATTCGCTCGCACCTGTGCAACCACAGCCTCTCACGTCGCTTATGCGACCCCTTCTCCGCATCCGCGACTTCGCAAGTGTGGAATTTTCCTCGCACCTGCGCCCTAGACCTTCTTCACGAAAATCGCACCTGTGAAAACCCCCTACGCACCTGCGTGATTGCACCTGCAACCACTCCTTCAGCATGTGCGATTACACTAGTCTTCAACAACAACAACAACATCTCCTCAAATTCGAATTCCAATCCATTTTCAATTCGTTTTAAACCCTAGGCCCCCGGGACCCTATCCAAACGTACCAACACATCCCAAAGCGCGATACGGAGTTAGTCGAAGCCTCAAATCACGTCAAACAACATCAAAATTATGAATCGACGGCCAAAAGCCTTTCTTCCAACTTTCCAACCTTCAAACTTCGCCAAACGCGTCCGAATTACAGTTAAACATTCCGGAATGATGTCAAACCTTTCGCATAAGTCACAAAAATCACGATACAAACCTATTACAAGCATCAGAACTTCAAACGGACATCGATAACATTAAAATCCACTTCAAAGCAAACTTATGAAATCCTAGAACTTCCAAAAGGCCAACTTTCCATAGTTGGCGTCAAATTGCTTCTGGACCACTCGATACTAAACCCGAACATACGCCCAAGTCCAAAATCATCATATGAACCTATTAGAACTTTCAAATCCCAATTCCGAGGTCGTATACTCAAAAGTCAAACCTTTGTCAACCCTTCCAACTTAAAGCTTCCGATTTAGAATTTTCTTCCCAAATCAACTCCGAATTTCCCGAAATTCATTCCGATCACACGTACAAGTCATAATACATGAAGTGGAGCTACTCAAGGCCTCAAACTGCAGATCAACGCGTTAGAACTCAAAATGACTGGTCGGTCGTTACATTATTAATATAAATGATAATATTACTATGTGAAGTGAAATGCTTTATTGTTTAAGAATGTTATATTATACATAAAAAATATGAAAAAATGACAACACTAGCTTTTTGTGCATATGTGTTGTACTAATAAAAAAAAGTGTAAGGTCTCTAATTAAAATTTGGCTTTAGGCCACTAATTTAATGGAGCCGCCTTTGCAAAAAGATATACGTAGTCATTGCCATTATATATATTAAAATCTGAAAAAACAAAAGAAATGTGAAATATTTATAAAGTGACATCCACAGAGTAATTTAGCCGAGCACAAAAAATATAGCTTTCAATTTTTGACATTTGTTTTCTACAATGGAGATTGTGATGGATAAATTATCGCAAATATTTTTAGCGGACGATAAGGAGTGTAATAGCAAGAAAAACTTACATGAGAGATGAGAGAGCAAGTCGTGAATGCAACGAAAAGACCCGTAAATAACGAGGCAGTCGATCATTTCCTAGGGTTCTGGACAAGGGAATAAGAAACAAGCTCGCCTTCCTTTTTGATCATTTTGATAGTGGGGGTGGGGGTGAAGAAAGTGGACAAAACGACTAGCATTTGATCTCATCAAACAAATTTAGGAAAAGGCGAAATGGGTGAGCACCTCTAACCTCTTAAACTGAAGCCGATTACAGTTCAATGGTAAAATATGAAGTCCATCGGAACGATTCCTATTTTACCTTTATTTCCTCCTCTAACCCTACTCCTATTTTACCTTTATTTCCTCCTCTAACCATACTCTCATCTATCTTGCTTAACTTGGGCGAAGAGCCAAAATTATCCCTCTACTTTTAATTACATCCTGAAATTACCCTTTCTTGTACTTGAGAAAAATATAAAAATCAAACAAATATTCTTTTTCAGAAGTGATAATAGCAATTTTGATCTCCCAATTATTGAAAAATTCTATTTTTGATTTTGTGATATATGACTAAGTATATTTAACCTTATTAAAATATGTGTTTTTGTTTCCTTTTGTATAAAAATATATTATAGTTACACTTTTTTAGAATTATACTACCCTCACATGTAGAGTAACAATACAAGTTTAACATAGCACATGTTTAATCAAATGCCTAATAGTACATAACTCATACACTTTCTGAAAATTCACAAGCAGTGAGATAAAAAATACACATTTCAATTATTAAATATATACTTTATTTGATATTACAAGGATCAAATTTGGAATCTGTGAATATCTGAGGGACTAGTAGTGCAAATTTCCCTTTTCGAAAATTGAGTTTGCAAATTCAGTTTCATCTGATAAGTGACTTATGGCGATTGTTTTCCGGGGCAAGAAGGGCAAGCTTCACGAATTTTGTTTTTCTCCCGCCTTGCATTCAAAATTTCCACACTCTTTCGCATTCGTCAGTCTCTTCACTCACGCACACAATACATCAAATTTATGTACTTCTCCACCTCTCACCTCCACCACCTACCACCGACGCCACCACCAGAACCACCGTTAACATGCGCCCAAGGCCATAGCTCAACTTTGATTATTCCGACGGATGAAGGCGGGTCGATTTGCCTGCTCTGCTTGTCCAATCTAATTTCTAATCCGAGATCGCCGACTGTTCACGTTTCCTACGCTCTCTCCCAGTTATCTATTGCTCTTTCGCAACCGAGTTTTCGCCAATCATTCTTCACATTCCACTCTCATTTCCTCATCTCTCCTCTCGTCGGCGTTCTGTCTTCCTTCGATGATGAGTCCATCGCCAAGCAAACTACGGATTTGATTATTCACCAGTTGTGTGAAGCTCCGGAATGCAATGTGCACGCAGAGTTTGTGACTCGGCTCGTGGATCGTCTTTCTAGTGGCTCTTTGGCTTGGAGTCAGAGACAGTTGTACACGGTAACATGTCATCTGTCCTAATTCTTAAATTTTTCGATTCAATGAACTTGTAGTTCAGGATGAAGTTGTACAAAGTAAAATTACCACGATACAGGATACACTATTTGTTTTTCGATAGTGTGCTTCAGCAATTGCAACTCTATGTGGTGACGGACTGTGATTAGTAAAGCTTTCGGTTACTTCAAAGTGACCTTGTAGGTCAACTTGTTAAGATTTCTATTAAGACCTCGTTTGGCTGTATTACAATAAGATCTCACTTCAATTTCGGAAGATCAAGTAAAGCTTTAATGAAGGGTTAGCTTTAGGACAGTGATTCTGGAACTGCTGTCAATTTCAGTGACTGCGGCTAACATCAGAAGTTTAAGCATAGATACAGTATTATGGTTGCAGATTTAATTGAAAAGTTACAGTCAGGATGACTCCAGAGAGAATTGGTTTTAGCCAGAGCAGCTTGTAGAAAGCTAGACCTATTAGATAATTACTCTTAGGTTGAATTTTGATGTTCACGTCTATGAAGTCTGTTATGAAAGAAACTATATAAAAGATGTTATGAAATAAAGAAGAAAACAAGGGGATGGTTCGGAACTTGTTAAACTTTCAGCTGTGTTTCATGGCACCAAAAGCTTGTTTTCCTCCTGATATTCACAATTTTTTCGGAGTAGATTCACAGTATATTCGGTGCCTATTAGATGCCGACCTCTATGTGTAAATTGCTCATTCTATAGACATACTCGTTGGATGTAATTTGATTTCCTCATTCAGAAGCTAGAATGAACAAGGAAGAGGAAGAAATTATACCTTTTAGTGTTCGTATGTTAAAATTATTTCCCTGGTATCTGTCAAATTGTACATGTTGGACCTTTGTGAGGCAAACGATCAGCCTTCATTTGTAAAGCACTTTTGCAGTTCCTATTTTGCAATAATATATTTTCCTCTTATATGTGTAATCGAAGATTATTCTTGTTTTTACAGCTTCACTGCTTAGGTCTTCTCTTGGATTATCAAAATGACCAGTCCTATGCTTGTTTCGAAGAAAGGGATGCCCTCATTTTCAATCTCGTCAGCGGTCTTCAATTGTCCAGGTGACTCTTGAAACCAAGACAGTGGCTATCCCCTTTTGCCTTGAACAGAATGTTGAATTTTCAAGTCCTTCTTGACTGCAGTGAAGATATTCAAGGGGAAATCCTGTTCGTCCTATACAAATTATTCCTTCTCAATGTGTCTCAAGATGGTGACTATCCTCCCGGTTTATTTGGCCATTTCTTGAAGCTCCTTCATTTAGCATTGGAAGTTCTCATGAAAGCTCAAAGTGATGTTGTTCGCTTGAATTGTATAGGTATGGCAGTTCTTCTAACGTTACTCGTTCTTTCTGCTTCTTGAACTTAGATTTTCTGAAATTTATTTGCTTCTGACTTGACTAGCAAAGTTCTATGCTCTCTTCACCAGAAGTCTGATAATCTTCTTTTCAGGCTTCTAAACCCCCTTCTCCCCCCACCACCAAAAGAAAAGGAAATACAACAGAACAGCCAGCAGCTGCTGGGGTTAGAGTTTCAGTAGGCCAATCTCATCTCTCACATTTTTCAAACCAGTGATACTGTTTGTCTATGCAGCATTCTTAACAGTAATGATACAGAGAGGATTCTTTCAAACTACTTCTATGACTGAAGCAACGAGCTGGAGTTCTTATAATGTTGACCACTTGATGGAAACAAATGAGCAGATATCAGATGGGCCTCTAGTTATCTTGTTTGCAGAGGCAGTCAAAGGCCCGCTGCTTTCTTCTGATAATCAAGTTCAAATAGCAACTCTAGATTTACTTTACCTTTATCTGACGGGGAAAGATGTCTTAGAAAATGAAATCCAAGTATTCGTGGAAGAGAACATTGCAGATTATGCATTTGAAGTGCTGAGATTGTCAGGTAAGAAGATAAGCAATAGACAGTGCATGAGCAGCTAGATTTATATTGGATTCGTTTGAAGAAATGAAGATAAAAGAGGGTATTTTTGTGTACCCTTTTCTTCACTACTAAACTATCTGGAAAACAACCAATTCTCTGACGATTACAGCATTTTCCTACAAAACTAATTAACAAATTATGTTGGCCTCAACGTTTGTTGTCCATATGGTTCAACAATCTTTTGCATCTAAGTTCTCTAACAGCAACGAGCCAGATAACATTCTAATTATTTAAGGTCAGATTACATGCAGTTAGTGTTGTCTGTATTGACTAATGAAGTAATTTAGAAATTTTCAGGATGCAAAGATCCAACAATTAAATCTTGTATCCAGCTTCTTGATCTTTTAGCAACTGCGGAGCAAGCATTTAGACAGAGACTTGGAATCGGATTCATGGCTCTGATTCCAGTTCTGCATCATGTTGCTGAAATTCCTTTTCACCCTGTACAGACCGAGACACTCAGGCTTATTTGGAACTCTGTTGAGAACTGCCCTGGGGTGGTATCCAAGTCTCATGTAGAAGAAATAAGTCTTTCTTTGACGGGGATGCTCAAGAAAAATCTTGATGGAGAAATAGGCATGCTTCCAGAGACATTCACTCTGGCCTGTTCAATACTTGTTGCACTTACGAAATGTTCATCTTCCTATGAGATTTCAAGTTTCTTACTATCAATTCAGGAGGCATCAAGAAATTGCATCTTAACTTGTTTAATTAATTATCGCAAATACCCAGGTCAGTTTTGTAACTCTCTTCACCTACTGAAAGAGGCATATGCATATAGTTGTGGGATGAATCCCACAAGCTCTATCAACACAGAACTTAGAAAAAGCATTATAGATGTATGTAAAATACATATATTACCTTGGTTTATGAGATCCCTCCATGAGATAGAAGATGAGGATATTGCAGTTGCAATTCTTGAAAACTTCTATTCCATATTGCTACAAGAGTCAGATATTGAAACCAAAATATTTGCAAATGTTCTGTTCACGTCATCCTGGTTCAGTTTTGCATATGGATGTTTAGGCTTTTTCCCTTCAGAAAATATGAAAATGAAGGTTTATCTTATCTTTAGTGTGATGACCGATATCATCCTTGGGGAAGATTCTGGGCGAAGCATTAGGGATGCTGCTCCATATCTTCCATCTGACCCTGTAGATCTGCTTTTCCTTCTGGGCCATAAAAGCTCCCAAAATCTTGAATTGTCTTCTCGGCAACTGGCAGTTTTGCTGTTACTGTACATTAGCTCACTGTATGACGACAGGTAAATTGATTCTTTCTACATTTTCCCTGCTTATGTGATTAGTCCTCCCGCCTCAGTTGATCATTTCAACCCTTTGCCAGGCTTGCAGATGATAAGCTTGTGTTAGCTTCACTGGAGCAGTACATTCTACTTAACAGCAGCGAAAACACGCATGGAGCTTCTGTTTTGGGAATATTTATAAATCTATATGCACTCTACAGGGGTCTAGCTAAAGTGAGCTACCAAATCCCCTATAGTCCAGAGGCTGAAAAGAAATTATTCCACCTGCTTTCTGAAAAGGACTGGGATTTGCTATCTACAAGAATCCATGTAACAGCTTTGAAATGGTTGTTCCAACAAGAGAAAATATGCAACGTGCTGTCTGCCCAAATGTTGAAATTCTGCAGAAGCAATTTTTCCGAAGAAAACCAGATAAATATACATGGCGAAGCCAATCAGAAGATAGATGTGTATGTTATGGCAGAACTTGTAGCTTCGGGGGATAACTTTTTAGCTATGCTCATGGTGTTCCTATTGGGAGAGGTTGGAGAACAGTATTCCGAATATGACATTGTTTCGTTGGTGAATACCATAATACATATAATCGAAATCTCACCCAGTGCTTCAGATCAGTTCTGCATGCATGGGATAGCTGGTGCAATTAAGAACCTGTACTATAAGTTTGGTCATTCTTCATCCCCAGATACTTTCATGGCCACCTCCGAACTAGTATCCTGCATTCTTCAAGCAGTACACTCTGAATCCCTCTCTGATGATGAAAACTGGGTTGCAATTGGGGTGAAAGTATAGTACTCACTCTTTTAAATACTGTTTGCTTCCAGTTCCTCTTTAGTAAATGGACCTTTGCCTTAATTTCAGATTATCGACTACCTGATCCCTTCAGTAGCTGCAGATGGATGGACTCCAGGAACTCTTATATCAATTGGCATTCTTTCTATGGTTTTGCACCACTCAGCAAATCAAGTGATGGTTGAAGCTTCAAAAACCATACTACTAAGTACTCCTTTGCTATCATTGGTTAATACCACAATCACCAATGCCTGTTCCAAGGGACCTTGTCTAGTTGACCAAGACAAAGGAACGAGATCAGGAGAAGCTCTTGTTTTTGTGCTTTCACTGCTTTTCTTCTCTTTGAAAAGGTAGAACCGTTCCTTTAACACAGTTACTGTCTTTTTTTATTTGAATTTTGAAACTAACAGCTTTATTTTACTAGTCTGCCTACCATTTTACCGAGGATTATGGACTACCAATATCTGCTGGATCCTACCAGCGTCCCACAACCCTTGCCTCATATTAGTATACACTGCCACGATTTGTGCAAGTTATTGCATTTCGGATCTATTCCTGTTAAGTTGCTTTCCTCGCAATACCTTCTGGAGTTATTCAGCCGAATAGAAGATGAGAGAAGTAGAAAACCAGGCACGCTAAAATTCAGAACTGATTATCTGTTGTCTGTGATGGCTGTTTTAGAAGGCCAAATATTCTCAAGTGACATAACAGTTGCAATGAAATGTTCCCTCTGTTTGTCTATAATCATCGGGTGGCAAGATGCGGAAACGGAAGTATCAGCTATACAAAGGAGCAACTGGAGTCAATTTATAGTAGAAGAGCTAGTGATGTCTTTGGCAGCACCATCTTTGGCTTCAAAATCTTTCATGCTCCATCACAAGCCTGCAGTTCATATTGCAGTTGCACTGCTGAGAAGGAAGGGAATTCCTCAATGGATGGCTTCAATCTTTGATGAATCTTGCATATCTGCCATTACTAGAAACATTACAAACTGTAATTTGAGTGCTGAGCTGGTGCTTCTCTTAAGGGAGTTGCTTAAACATGGTTTTCTGAATGATGAACAAACTGCTGCTCTAAATCAAGTATTCCAGGTAATAGATTCTTTATCTCCGAATGTTCGTTGGTTCCTATTGAGATCTGGCCTCTTGAAGATCACTTCTTATTTATTGAAAAAGAATGAAAAATGAAAAGTGCAAAGAAAAATGCAGTTCTTCCCTTTAAGGATTTGATTGAAGAAATAAGGGAATTCCATATTATGTTTAACTTGCAGGAATGTAAAAAATGTATCTACACAGACAAACTTCAACATTATGGGGCAGAGGAGAAAACACTGAACGTAGCAGCTGGTTCAGATTACTTGGGTAAAATTTGTCAGTTTCTCATTAGCCTCATGACGACTCAACCATCTAGTAGTATGGAGTCTATAAGACCTCAAAGTGGGAAAAGGGAATTGTTGGAAGAAATAGACTTATTCTCGAAATGCCTAATGAGGGATGATTGAGACTAAAAAGATCTTTAGAGTAATACTTTTTGAATAGGACAAGTCCGTTTTGGCAGAATTGCAGTAAATTAAGCTAGTATGGATTTTGCCGACGGATCGATTGCATTTGCTGTTGTTAGCGACTTCTTGCACCATTAAACTTGGGTTTTGGCAGAGTATCACTTACGTTCTTTACCAAGAACAATTCAGATTTTTTCCTGTTTAGTCACTCATAACCTTAAAGGGCAAAGGCATCTCCTAATATAATCCCTATACCCGTCACCGGAATAAAGTTAAAAGAGTCTTCCGTACTATTGGCCAAAAGGAAACGTGCAGTGTGTTCAAAGATAATAATGAAAAATACCTCCTGTCTCCATTAATTTGACACCCTTTTCTTTTCGAACACCTTAAATTGTGTGACGTCATTTTATTTCTATTCAACTTTTACAAATTACAAGAAATTCAAATTTTACTGGACTATTCAAATTTTGATTGTTTAAATTGTCCTTTATATCAAATGTAAATTTCAAGATTTTCTTTTGAGATTCTACAAACCAATGCAGCAGCAATTCGACTTATTATTGCACATCATCAAGGTCTACAGATTATCTCTACTCTTTGTTTTACAATTCAAAAAAAGGGACAAAGAAAGTGGAAAGATTAGCTAACAATTGACCTCTCCAAATCGGAAGAAATTAAAAAAATAGCCAGATTTACAATTGGTCATTCAAAAATAGCCATTGTTTCAGAAGTAATCGAAATTTAACCACTTTTCATGTAAAGATAATTTTGAACCAAAACACTGTTCAAAATTCGAAAAATATTCCAGCATAATATATTGGAGTTCCAGTATAAGTATATTGAAACTCCAGTATTGTACTGGAGTTACAGTATAATATACTGGATTCCAACATAATATACTGGAACTCCAGTATATCGTACCGGTCCAACATAATATTTTGCAAGTTCATACACATGTGCTCCAATCTTCAGTATATTATGCTGGAACTTTTCGCGTATTGGAGTTCCAGCATAATATGCTGAAAGTTCATACACACGTGCACTGAATATTATGCTGGAACTTTCCGTGTTGCAGCAAAATAGTGACTATTTTCAATGACTTTGAAAAGCTGGCTATTTTTGAATGACCAGTCCGAGAACTGGCTAGCCCGTGCTATTTTTACCTCCCAATCGAATGGTAGCTGGGGCTTTTTCTTTCTTACTTGAGAAAACTTGGGCTGCGCAGGCCCATCGTTGTGACAAAGTTCTAGGTCAACCGTGTAGCGGAGTCAACTAAGCCCAAGATAGTCGGCCCGTGCAATCCTCAAATGCTCGATTGGTAATCTGGTAACATCAACTCATCAAGCAAGCAAAACAAGTCTTTGATAAATGTTGGTTTTCTGGAAATGCTCATACGAAAAGCTAAATAATTGATGGGACCATTACTTTCTAGTTTCTCCCACGGAAGTAATAGTTATAGTCCCTCCCATCTCAACACTGGTACTCCTTTTCATGAAAAAGACAGCCCACCAATAATATAACTTAATCTAATACACCTTGACTGCTCAAGGAAACACATACTACTATACTAGTATCCTAATTTGTACATACACAAAAGCTAGAGAAAATGATCATCTAGAGATAGATCGATTGAAGGACCCCTACTCCCTTGACTTTTCTGTTACAAAAAAGAAGACTTTCTTACACATCTCATTAGTTGAGTGACCACCTGATAATGAACTCAAATTTTATTTCAACAATAGATGTGGATGCACATTATCTTCTACTTGAATGTATGTTACTTCAAATGAATACACTAGCAAGTACAGTGATAACCTACATTCATAAAATCAAAGGGAATGGAACATATGAAGTTTCGTCCCCTTCCTAAATTATGTATGTAATGAGAATATGATAACATGGCAGAGGATTTGCAAGGGGGCGTGGTCCCAGCTGTGTGGAGGTTATCTTGTTAAATCATGGAAAGCAACACCCCCACGTCCTGTCCCCTTTTTTCTTTTTATTCTCTTCCTGCCCCTTTTTAATGGAACTAGTTTTTGGACACGTATGCTTGTACGTGTATGCCACGATAATAAATACGAACAATATATATTGGAAGATTTGTAACAAAAAACAAAGAAAATCAAACCTTCATAAAAGAATATTAAACATCAAAATGTGATGTCCGCATGTATTAAGAACAAAAACAGCACAAACTGTTTATAACGCTTGCTAGGTAACTTAGAGGGATAAATTCAAATTTCATATAATTCTATACTCAATTTGAAATGACTTATGGCGATTTATCTTAGTTTAAAAATAAAACGATTGATTTCAAATAAACGCAATAGAGAAAAATTATATAAACAAATATAGTGTTGGGGAAAATAACAACTTAAACATTAGATAAGAAAGAGAAATATGCGTCAACTTCAACCTAAAATACAATTAACAAACAAAAATGCTAGCTACTGATGGGGGAGAAATAGGACGAAATAAACGTTTTCCATTCCATGATATTTATATTTTGAAATTTCATATAATTGTTTTCCACACAAGCAATGATGGCATGAACATGCCTGTAGTTAGTGAGCATTTCAGTTCTAACAGTCAATATTTTACAATAACTGCAAAAGCCAGTTGTTAGTACGACTTTGTAAATGTTAGCCATGATAACATACCAAGACCAAATTTTGCGTCTAGTCCAAGATCATCATCAGAAAAAGTAGATATTCATGATATAACTATAATTACAAGCATCTCAATATTCCACCTAATTAAACATTCACAGAAAATTTAAAATACTAAAAATAGAGCAAAAGAAGTACAACAAACCCATAAACAATACAGACGTTTGAACACTCCATTTCATGTTTTGGGTTTTAGATACCTTAACAAACTTTGTATCTCATATTGAATATTATCGATCGTCCAATTCTCCGCTTTCGTTATTTGATCTTTGTTCCTTGTATACACATTTGTTGCTACTTGCAAATGTTGAATTACTGTGGATAATAACTTAACGTAGGAATTTGATGGGTACTAGAAGCTAATTAAGAAAATTAAAGAGTAAGAAGAGTGGGAGGCTAATTAAGAGGTAATATTAAAGAAGTAACTATTGATATATTATATAATGGAAAGTAGAAAAACAATGACTATTGAGTTATTCATAATAGCATATATAATAATAATAATAATAATAATAATAATAATAATAATAATAATAATAATAATAATAATAATAATAATAATAAATAAAATTAATAAATAAATCATTAAGTAGATGGTAATTTAGTCATTTAACTTTTGAAGGATATTTTAGTAAATAACTTTATATATATATATATATATATATATATATATATGATAGTTAAATTTTTACCTAATTCTAATAAGCTCGTGATTTCAATATTTTTTTTTTTTTTGTAACGAATCATTCTCTTATCTATATCTATATTATATTAAAAGGAGAGTAGTGAGACTTGAGGTTAAGCCAAGTGGAAGCTAAAAAGAAGCCACTTGGCAATTTTAAGACAACATTAAAAATTTGAATTATAAATGAAAACATAATTAATGGAAGTGACTTGTTATAGGTTGGTTATACTGTTATTGATGTGTTAGAGTTGGTAGGCTAAAAATCGGAATGGTCGTAGTGAGAGTTTAGTCACTTAGTCTTTAAAAAATAGCCTTAAAGTTGAAAAAGTCAACTGGCAGTTGACTTATTGGTAAACGACCTCGGAATGCGGATTTTATGGCTCGGATAGCTTCGTTAGGTGATTTGGGACTTAGGAGTATGTTCGAAATATTTTTGTGATGTCCGGTGTAGAATTAGGCTTGAATTGGCCAAAGTTAGTTTTTGGCGATTTCCAGTCGTCAGTGGAAAATAGGCTATCGGGGTCAGAATGGAATTCCGACAGTTGGAACAAGTTCGTAATGTCATTTTGGATATTTCTACAAAATTTCAGGTCAATCGGAGTTGTTTTGGATAGTTTCGGCATCATTGGTGGATTTTAGAAATTTGAAAGTTCTTAGGCTTGAATCCGATGTGATATTGGTGTTTTGATGTTAGTTTTGGTGTTCCGAGGGTGCAACTAAGTTTATAATGATCATATGTGACGTGTTGGTATGTTTGGTTGGGGTCCCTAGGGGCTCGGGATTGATTTCGAGTGGTTAACGGACTCATTTGGACTTAAAGGATTAACAACTTTTGCTAGTGTGTTGCAGGTTCAAATTTCTTCTATGCGATCGCGGGGAGTCATATGCGATCGCATAGGCCAGTGTGTGAGGGTCCCAGAATTGTTCAGTGCGATCGCATTAGAGGGGTTGCGATCGCGCAGGGTATGAAGGCAAGGCAGTGCGATCGTGTGAAGGAAGGTGCGACCGCACTGTGTTGGGCGCGTGGGCTGGCCAAGGAGGAAATGGGCAGTGCGATCGCGAGCTGTGGGGTGCGATCGTGTGAAGGAAGGTGCGACCGCACTGTGTTGGGCGCGTGGGCTGGCCAAGGAGGAAATGGGCAGTGCGATCGCGAGCTGTGGGGTGCGATCGTGTGAAGGAGTGAGGAATGCACTGTGCGAACGCGCCTGAGTGCATGCGAACGCACTGGGTGTTTTATAAAAATCTGGGCAGTTAAATTAAAACCCTTCCGCGATCATAACCTATTTTAACACCATTTTTGGACGGGAAGAAGCTTTTGAGGCGATTTTGAAGAGGGAAAATCAGTGTTCATTATAGAGGGATGTACTTTGGACCTTAAAACTTGATTATAGGTGATTAAGGAACATAATCTCAGTGTTTAATTCATGAAAATCAGTAGAAAAATATGGGGTTAGGGCTTGAGATTTTGAGACCTTTAGGGGTCGATTTGAGGGGTCAAACGAACTCCAATTTTAGCGTTCTTTATATGTACGGACTCGAGAGATGATGAAGAACATTTTGATATAAACTTTGTCGAGTTCCGAGATGCGGGCCCGGAGGTCGGGTTTTGACCGATTTCGGGTCTTGAGCTAAAATTGATATTTTTCAATTGGAATTCAGTCCCTAAGCATAATTTGATGATACAAATCTTAACTTGGTAGATTTGGAGCACTCGGGAGTTGATTCGAGAGACAATCATATTGCGGAATAGTTTTGGGCTAGTTTGAGGTAAGTAATGTCTTTAAATCCTATCTTGAGGGTATGAAACCCCGAACTCTGCACCCTTTCACGGGTTTTAGAATGCAAAGATTGGAACTTTGGAGATATATTCCTTTTTAGGTAATTACTGAGTTGCGAAACCGATTTTAAAGCCTATGCTTAATAGTATTGATATATATATATTTGATATAATTTGGGCTGTAAGCCATGTTTGGGGCCTAGTGCTGATCTGTTTACCCCTTGGGGGATTATTTACTATTTTTCTCACTTGATATGTTATGATTTTCACTCAGTCTTTTCTTGATATTTGTTTTGAAACTCAAAGTATTTTGATACTATTTATTGAAAATGAAACACTATTTTTGGGTGAGAACCTGGTATATTTATGGCCTGAAGGGCATGTTGAGAGTGTCTGACTGAGTGAGGTTGCGGGCCATTATTGTGAGGATGTTGTGATATGAGAGAGGCGGGGGGCCAATATTGTGAGTGATTTATGCCATGATGTGGCTTGTTATAGCGCTTGGGCTGTAGGAGCCCCTCCGGAGTCTGTACACACCCCAGTGAGCGCAGATACCTACTGAGTGAGGTTGCGTGATGGGCTGATACTGAGTGACTGTGAGGTTGCCTGATGGGCTGATATTGAGTGACTGTGAGGTTGCATGATGGGCTGATACTGAGTGACTGTGAGATTGCCTGATGGGCTAATACTGAGATTGTTATGAGAAATGATTATGGCCCGAGGGGAAGATTTATGATGATTTTACTGAGCTTTTGACTACGATTCACTTCATTTTTTTTCAAACTGATTTTTACTGAGAGTTTTACTGAGATATACTGAAATTATACTTGTTTCAAAGGATTTTTGGAAGTTGGTTTTCGAACTTATGTATTTGATGAATACTTTATGGTGACTTGGTGTTTTACTAATTTTGTGAATTGGTGTATCTGTGTTGTGTGTTTCGTATTTTTCAGACTGTGATTTATTTTCATTATTACTGAGTTGGCGTACTCATCATTACTCCCTGCACCTCTATGTGCAGATCCAAGTACTGGTTCGGAGCAGTAGTCATCCGAGTTTCATTCTTCATGAGCTTTGGGATTTCGAGGTAGCTGCCCAGGGTCCGCAGCTTCTCCATTTCCCTTCCTTATCTAGTATTAGTATTTTATTCCTAGACTTTGTCTATGAAAATAGCAGAGTTAGTTTATTCCTAGACTTTGGGGACGATTGTAGACTGTTAGCTTAATTGTTTTGTTTAAAGATTTCAAAATATATATGCGTGTTATGAATTGCTTAAAATAAATTGAGATATTTGTAAAGAAAAAATGTGAAAGTTATGAGTGTTGGCTAGCCTAGTTCCACGATAGGCGCCATCACGACCGGTTAGGATTTGAGGTCATGACATGAGGCTTGTGGTTAAGCCAAGTGGCAAGCTAAAAGAAGCCACTTGGCAATTTTAAGACAACATTAAAAATTTAAATTATAAATGGAAACATAATTAATGGAAGTGGTTTAATGAATCTTATACTTAATCTAAATAGATCTTATACAAATCTAATCTATATATCTACATTTAAATTTATATTTCTTCTATATTAGCTAGAAATATGGAGGTAAAAAAAATTAATTAAAAATTATAATAGAAAAAAATAATAAATATAGAAATACGTAAATTGAGATAACCTATGACTATTATACTTTGGAGTAAGTTAAAATATAAAATAAAATTAAAATTTACTTAAGATATTAAAGATTTATTGAGTTTAAAAATTGAATAAATTGCGTTAAAAAAAATTACGTAACGAAATAATAAAATGATGGTAAACATATTACTATATACATATAATATTTTCAAAAAATTAAAAAATTATTTTTCTATGATTAAAATAAAAGTTAAGAATATAAAACAACTTTCTACTGTAGGTTTATTAATGAAAATTAAAATTAAAATTATATTTTAAAGTTAAAAAAAGAAATTTTATTGCATCTAAATCAAAAATAATTATAAGAGAACTCAATATATTTGGAACATAAAAATTACTATTAGTAATGAAAGGGAAAGGATATTTGAATTTGAAATTTGAAATTTGTTAAAACTATGATTCGAATGCTCAAACTATGATAATATCACGAAATTGAAGTCTTATTTATGAAAAAAAATACAAACTAAATTTCTAATATAGGTAATTTTACTAATGAAATTTAAAAATCAAATTTGTATTAAAGCTAAAAAAGAAAGAATATTTCCGTAAGAACTAAAATGACATTGAAAATATTACTACATACGGTCAAATTTAGAAAATATAATGATAAGAATTATTTAAATGAGATGAGATTTTTTTATTCATAATTTTTTAAATTTTTCAAAATAATATGTAAAGAAATAAAATGACAATAAACATATTACCACATACATATAATATGTTCAGACAATTATGAATTATTTTTCTATGATTAAAATAAGATTTCAAAATATAAAATAACTTTCTAGTGTCGGTAATTTTACTAATGAAAATTAAAAATAACGTTTGTATCTTAAAAGACAATTTAATTGCATCTAATACAAAATTAATTATAAGAGAACTCAATACATTTGGAACATAATCATCAAATAACTTATGTATTAATATTTTAGACTAATTCAGTTTTATAATTTAAATAAAATATGATATTATTTTGCTTATAGGTAAAAAAAAAAAATGTAAAACTTAATTAAGATTTATAGCAGGGAAGAGAATGTATAAAAAAAATATATATAGTGTGACTATACTTATACATTAATTTGATTTAAAAATAAATAAATTAAAAATTAAATTATATTTAAAAATATTACAAGAAATTTAAATGATTAAAAAATTCTGAATAAGAGGATACAAGCATAAAAATATACCAAATTTCAAAGAATAAAATATTTTTATTTATTAAAGACTATTAAAGAAATAATAAGCAAGACATTAATTATTAAGCTAATAAAATATTATATGATAGTACAATAATATTAAATAATAAATAATACAATAACTACAAGAAAAAAAAATTGTGTACAAATAATGTGATGAATAAGACATATTTAACTTTTAGATAAAAACAAAGCGATAGTAAGAAGTTTGTTAAAATAATATGATCCAATGTGCTCAAACAAGAGATATCAGAACATGATATGTTTAGTATTCTTTAATATTCACAGCGAAACGAAGTGCAAGTACTAAATCAAGGGGTTAGGTTGCTACAAATATAAAATAAAATAAGTTGTGTATCTACGAGATTTGAACAATAATTTCATATCATACTTCATAATTAATATCAAATGTTATATAATTTTTATCTGAGAGGTTTATATTTTAAGGTTATCTACAAATGATTCAAACAATTTACATAACAATTTAACATGATTTGTGTTCGCGCATCGCGCGGGTACTAATACTAGTTATATTAAAAGGAGAGTAGTGAAGCATGTGGTTAAGCCAAATGGCAAGCTAAAAAGAAGCCACTTGGCAATTTTAAAACAACATTAAAAATTTGAATTATAAAAGAAAACATAATTAATGGAAGTAGTTTAATAAATCTTATACTCAATCTAAATAAATCTTAGATAAATCTAATTTAGAAAATAGAATGATAAGAATTATTTGAATTTGAAATGAGATTTTTTTATTTCATAATTATTTTATTTTGGAAAATATTACGGAAAGAACTAAAATGACAGTAAACATATAACTACATACATATAATATGTTCAAACAATTAAGAAATTATTTTTCTAATATTAAAATACATTTTGAGAATATAAAATAGCTTTCTAATATAGGTAATTTTATTAATGAAAATTAAAAATTAAATTTATATCTTAAAGATAAAAAAAAAAATTAAAATGCATCTAAATAAAAAATAATTATAAGAGAACTCAATACATTTGAAACATAATCATCAAATAAATTATGAATTAATATTTTAGCCTACATCAGTTTTATAATTTAAAATAAAATATGATATTATTTTGGTTATAGGTAAACACTTAATGTAAAACCTAATTAAAATTTATAATAGGGAAACAAATGTATAAAAATGGAGATAATGTGAGGATACTTATACATTAAATTAATTTAAAATAAATAAATTAAAAATAAATTATATTTAATAATATTACAATAAATTTAATTGATTAAAAAATTCGAATGAGAGGATACAAGCATAAAAATATACCAAATTTCAAGAATAAAATATTTCTATTTATTAAAGACTATTAAAGGAATAATAAGCAAGACATTAATTTAATTATTAAGCTAATAAAATATTATATGATAGTACAATAATATTATATAATAAATAATACAATAACTACAAGAAAAAAACAAAAAACAATTGTGTACAAATAATGTGATGAATAGGACATATTTAACTTTTAGATAAAACAAAGTGATAGTAAGAAGTTTGTTAAAATAATATGATCTATTGTGCTCAAACAAGACAGATCACAACATGATATGATATGTTTAGTATTATTTAATATTGACAGCGAAACGAAATGCAAGACTAAAATCAAGGGATTATGTTGCTACAAATAAAAAAAAAAGGTTATGCACTATGAGATTTGAACAATAATTCCATATCTTACTTCATAATTAATATCTAATGTTATATAATTTTTATCTAAGAGGTATATATCTTAAAATTATTTGCACATGATTCAAACTACCTATATCACAATTCAACATGATTTGTGTCCGCGCATCGCACGAGTACTAATACTAGTTCCTTGTTAAGATATGTTTCTAATTTTACTTCAATCGATTCTATCAAGATAATTAGTAGACGTATATTATTTGAAGACTCGATTCATTTTCACTTTTATACTCTTCATTTCATGCGCCTGTTTTCTTATACTTTTCTCTTGTCAATTGATGAGCACCAAAAAGACCTAAAATACAGACCCCGCATACAAAAAGAGAAAGAACAGAAAGTGAGAAAGCATCCACTTTTCTCTTTCGATATATAATTTTCCTGTTTTCCTTCTTTCTTTCCAGCTTTTTCGTTCCACCGTTGTTCCTAGTTTACTACGCTACAAGCCTGCAACTCGTGTTTGTGGGGATAAGGTTGTTTTCATGCTTAACCATATCTTCTCTTTCTTTTGCCACTATCTAATTTATCACCTAATACTGTAACACTGACTCCTTTGAATTGATATGATCCACACGTGAAGTGAGCTAAAAGATAAACACACAATTTTAGCTGCAGCTCAATTGGTACAATACCTTAGGATGTGCGGGCCCTGGAGGGGACGTCACACACAATTTTAGAGAAGGTATATACTTGTGCTAGTTAGCAATACTTCATTAGTGTAGTATTTCTTGTTATATTATATATATAGTTCTCGATCGTATGAGATTTTGCAGTATAGTAATGAACGGGCTGCCATTATGACAAATAGGATTTGTATCTTTTAGCCAACCTTTTGAGCTCGCAGAATGATAGATGATCTTGATATATCAGGTAAAAGTTGCGAAAAAGTTTCAAAAACAAAACTTTATAAGGAGGACAAAACATATGGACCCTTTTATGATTGTTAGACAAGTCCTAATCGACTTTCAGTGGAAAATTTGCTGTCATACTTTTGCTATATTACTGTTAGCTAGTCAGCAAGTTCATTGATGGGGACTCTTGACCTTATTAGGATGTAACATGACTATCTATATTTTAGGTGAGTACATAGCGAAAAATATAGTGCTGGAGCAAAGCCATAAAATTATTAGAGTTCGTTTTCATGCAGAGGATATCATTTTCGTAAAATTTTGACGTGGCTAGATGGCACTTGTTTTACATTTGATTGAATTACTTGTCAACAAGAAGTATTTGATGAGATTATAGAGAAAAAACATTTATGAGTTTCAACAAATTCTTACACGATATTTTGGTTAATTCGTTGCTCAGTTATGTGATCGTTTCAAGACAATTAGCTTATTGGATAATTTTGACCTTATTGTAAAACGTAATTTTACCCCTATCATTAGGTTCAATTATGTTGTGATAGTGTTATTATATATATTGAACAAGATACTTATATGATATTACAATGTCGTCGATATATTTCCGCCATCCAAAAGGAAAATTAGCACATTACGCACTGGTTCATAAGAAGTCTATACATTAAATGTTCTATACATCAATAAAGACCTTTTTTATCTAGGAAAAACATGTACTTACCAAATGATTTGTTAGCTCAAGTGACTAACGGAACTAAGCAAAATAACCCCGAGTTTATTTATAACTTTGTAACTTACCTGAATTGTACATGTTAGGTTTGAGGACATATGTATTAAAAATATAATAAAAGAAAGTATATACCAAACCTGTGATACAAGAAGAAGTTGCATATTCAAAATCGATATCATCAAGAAACCCAAGTCGATTGGTTTTTTTGCGCTTTATAAATTTGTTTTTAGTTTTATGGTCTTATCTCTTTTTCTTATATATGGAAGAACTATTTTTACACGTAAAAGATAAGAATATTTTTTTAAATTGAAAATAATAAAGGAACATAATTCAATAGCACGTCCATATTTTACAGTCGGAGTTTGGAAGTGATTTTGATAAAATGAATAGATTAGTCATTGAAACTTTCAAAACCTCCATATTTTTAGCTGAGACAACACTACAATCATTCGTAACTTTAGGTTTAAGGTTCTTGGAATTAACACCTTGGGATTATCCTAATCACTTATTCGAAAAAGCAATAGAAAAAGCTCCTTTTAATTTTACATTTTTACTGTTAACAATTCCGCCGAAAGATCCACCTAGTTCTTTTTACCTTTTTCACAAATTCGCTTTTCAACCATTGAGGAGAAAAACTAAAAAGAAGAAGTGACTTTTGATATACTACTTACTACAGTAAAAAACCAAACTGTTAAGTTTTAGGGAAGAAGATGAAATTGAACTGAAAGTTCTTCCATTAACATGAAAGCTAAGAAGAATTACAGAGAGAGAAGTTCACAGATTAGAGCTAAGCTACTGCTTATATACATGACTAACCGACTAACTAATTAGATAGTTATTAACTTCTATATATTACACTTCAACCCATCATTTATAACTTAGTTGCACTAAACTACCCTTTCTCATCTTTGTTACTTTCAACACAAACAAATGGAATATCCTAAAGAAGAAACAAGAAACGACGTGGATTTTTTTTTTTCATTCAACAACTAATGAACATGAAAAGCACTTTTCAAAAAAATATTTTTTTTTATGCTGTTTCCAATAGACCCTCGGCATCAATTCCCTCCAAGAGAACTTCCCACCTTTCTTTTGGGATGACTCGAACTCACAATCTCTTGGTTGGAAGTGGAAGGTGCTTACCATCAGAGAAACCCACCTTCCATCATATCAAGAACACTTAATATAAATTGTATTATAAAGGGTAATTTGGTATGAGGTATAAGAAGATATAGTGCTGTTATAAAAATTTAATATCATCTTAATGCTTTGTTTGGTTAGCAAATCTGGTATAAGTTATCCCGGGATTAAAATTAGTACCGGGATAACTCATACCATATAGAGGGTGGGGTAATTAGTGCCGTGATAACTTATACCTTTTTTCTTAGAAATTATGCAATTGTCATTTTTAATACAACATACCAAACAGTGGATAAAATTCCAGCATAACTAATCCCATTATAACTTATCTCAGCATAACTTATCCTAGCATCAGGGGTGGCTCAATAAGTTTGGTGGCCTAAAGCCAAGATTTAATGAGAGGCCTTAAATTTAAAATAATTAATATTTATTTTTATTTGAAATGTATTTTTTAATATTTTGGTATGTAAAGTTTTATATAATTATCTAAAATCTACCAGTTTTCTATTTAAGACAATTAAAGAGAGAACGCGATAATACTCATGCCAAACGTATTCCACAATTTATTCACACGTAAAGAGTACTTTAGGGAAATATCTACATTACCAATTTTTTTACTAAAATAATAAATCAATCACAAACTAAAATATTATATATTTTTTAATATATAAAGAACCTTTCTACCTAAAATATTTAATATTACTTTAACTAAGTATCCTGTCGTGGATAAAATTTGGGGTCCCTAAAAGGGTGAGGCCTAAAGCAAATGCTTTAGTTGTTTCCCCATGAGCTGATCATGCCTAGCATAAGCCGTATTCAAGCCAAATGACCCCTAAGTTAATATTTAACAACTCATAAGGAGCATTTTAAAACTTTTCTGATGCTTTGAAGATTACATGTCACGTGATTATAACCTCTTCAGCAATCACCCAATTTTTGCCGACTGCAATGGCAAGGTACATTATTCTTGTTCTGACTTCTGAGGAGCTGAGAGTACTTTTTCTTTTACTCATTAAGTCATAAGGATAATAGTGAATACTAATAACTGCATCAAAGCAATAATGATAAATTATTGTACCAAAACCCTAATGATAATTCTCTCTGGCGTATAATAAATGATCAATTTATTTTGGACATATTTATCAAAGAAATACTAAATTCTAGATAAAAATAGTTGATATGACTAAAGTATTCTTAATTAAATGTGAGCAATAAAAGACTTTATAGGAATAATTTTGAAAATATAATTTAGACTTTTTCTTGATTATATAATTGGACATTTATTTTGGACTAAAATAAGAAGGCAAATTGAACACTTTTATTGTAGACCGGAGAGAGTATTAAGTGGGCGTTCAGACATAAGAATTGTGAAATTTCGAAAAAAGTAATTGATGAAAATGGTATTTGAAAATCAAAGTTGTGTTTGGACATGAATACAAATTGGAGATGGTTTTGAATGTTTTTGAGTGATTTGAAGTGAATGTTTGAAAAATATTTTTTTGGAGTTTTCAAATTTCCGAAAAAATTCCGCAATTCAACTTCAAGTGAAATTTAAAGCTTTTATGGCCAAATACTGATTCCGAAAAAGTAAAGTTTACTCCCTCCGGTCCAAAATAAGTGATTTTCTGGCATTTTTTTTTGTGGTCCAAAATAAGTGATTTTCCAGATTTCGAGAATGAATTAGTTATTTTTTCCCACATTGCCCTCGGAGTAAATAGTGTTGGAGTATGCATTAGGAGTATTTATGTGGGATAGTAAAGGTTAATATGATCAATTTCATTGCTAATTAATGCTAAAAAGTGAATTTTTTAATATGTGTAAAAACATGCCAAAAATCACTTATTTTGGACCGGAGAAGTAATTTTTTATATGGCCAAACGGGCCCAAATACTTATCTAGTATTTAACCAACTAACAAGTGAAGTGAATATCAAATGTTTAACTTAAAAAGAAGATAGTGCCAAACTAACAAGTAGGAAGAAATATCTCGATTGTCAAAATCAGAATGTAAATTTGGTACATATAATAAAATTTCCCCCCATAAATATGTCAAAAACTATAGCATTATAATCTTTCAAATATCATATTGTCATCACAAAACAAGAATTAATAATAGGGGTTTTATACTTATTTTTCTTTTGGGAGGGACTAAGGTGGTAATTTCCTCAAGTATCAACCAAATTCGAATAGGGGATCTGATGCAAATTGGAACCAAAAATAGGGAGAATGTGTCGGTGTCATTTGTTTCCTTTCCAATTTGTCTCTTCCTTTTGTGTACCCTAATATTGCTCTATTCTTTTTTTCTGGATTAGATGGTACAAATTCCTCAATCATATTAGTCAAAACTTAATTATTTCTTTTAATAATTTAGTTTGCTTAACTTGATTCTGCAGTATATTCAAGGATAAATCCGTCATTTAAAAAAGGAATGAAACAATGTGAGATGTAGATAAGATAAATTTAATACAAGTTGTTTTGTATATAATTTCTTACTGACAGACGATAAAAAAAATTTAACCAGAAAACTAGGTGCATTCCCCTTTAAAATATGGATGACAAGTGACAACAATAGGAGAAAAGTTGTAAATTAACCGACAGAGAAGGTGGACTGGTGGTAAAACGATAACGTTTCTTTTAAAGACAAATATTCCCTGATTATAAATTCATAAATGGTGTATTTTACTACTACTTTCTTATTTGAGGTGTCAACCCCTGGGAGCGAATGTATGTTGACTCAATTCGGAAAGAGAAATAAACAAATTAAATAAACAACATTAATAAATATGTGCCTGATCGAGAGATTCTTCGAATTTTTTTAATTCTTACATCTCTTTTTGAAACAGAAAGAGAAGGGGAAAAAAGAAGCGGTGTTCAAAGTTGGGGGGCCAATTTTCAGTCTATTTTTATCTTTACATTTTTACTTTAATTTTGGCATTAGACTGCAGCAACAAAATACCATCTTCATAAAGTTGGTTGTTTATTTTCCCCTTCGTATAACCTCTGTTTTTTCCCTTGAAAATTGTTAACTGAAAGTGGGGTCTGTGATTTCATTTCATTTGCATTTGTCTTTTTTATTTTACATTACAGTAAGATATAGTAGTAGTAAAAAGTGAGTGGATTTTGTGGGTAACATATATACATGTGGGTTGTTGTTCAATCTTGTCAAGCTTGCGTGGTTCATATATGAGTGATTGAGCTTTTTGGGTACTTCAAAAATTAAATCTTTTTTCTGCAATCTTGCTTTCTAGCTACTCAAAACAAAAAGCTTTGAGTCCTTTTTCTTTTGCTTACCTTTTTATTGGTTTCTGAAAACTGAGAGATTTATTATGTGTCATTGTGCAGATTTGGTATTTTGCACCGCTTAGTACACTTCACCGAGTAGTGTACTGTCCTCACTTTGAGAGAGAGAGAGAGAGAGAGAGAGATGGCAGGAAAGGCAGATGAACCAGCACCACATCCACCAAAAGATCAACTTCCCAATGTTTCTTACTGCATTACCAGTCCTCCTCCTTGGCGTGAGTGTTTAATTCTGTGAGCTTGATTAGTTCTTACTTCTTGTTTTTAGCATAGTAGCATAATCTTATCCATTCTTGCTGAGGCATTTTGGCCCTGATTTTTCCTCAACTCTGTTTTCTGTCCCACAGGCTTTACTATTTCTCAGTGAATTGCTTCTTAGTTGTAGTGTGTGTTGCTGTATTAAGCAGACCTCACATTAATTGCTTTAGTTTCACATTTTCTCAAATTCTAGTTGTTAAAGCATATCACTTTTATTTATTTATTTATTTTCGTTAGCCTCTTAACATATTTGACTGTCATTTAGTGGCATTTCTTTTATATTAGTTGTGCCTGAAAGTTCTTCCCTTTTTTGGGGGGTGATTTGTATACTTTATGCTATCCTTTGCTAGTCACACATGAAATATCACGCAGCCTTAGTAGAAATCTTGTGTCTGGTGGCTGATTGTAGAAACTATTGTCCTGTTGGCTGACATTGGAGTAATATCTAGTCTGTAAAGTAATTGCTTGCTTTTGTGCTGCTGATCTTGAACAAAATGTCATCTTTTTATTTTTGTATTTTGTTGCTGATTATTTTCCGAAATGTGGATCGTCGACTATGCTGATTTTGTCTTATTGTTCAATGCAGCTGAGGCTATCCTTCTTGGATTTCAGCATTATCTGGTCATGCTCGGTACCACAGTTATCATTCCTACGGCTCTAGTTCCCCAAATGGGAGGAGGAAATGTGAGGCCTGTTGACACTGTGAAGCTGTTATACTGCTTAGCATGAATAGTTTTTTTCACTTAAAAGTAGTGTGACAATAGTAAACAAAAGATTATCTGCTCTTTTGCAGGAGGAGAAAGCCAAAGTTATTCAGACATTGCTATTTGTTGCTGGGCTGAACACCTTGTTGCAATCTTACTTTGGAACTAGACTACCCGCTGTGATTGGAGCGTCTTATACCTTTGTCGCACCTACAATTTCAATTATCCTTTCAGGGCGATGGGATGACCCAGACCCTGTTTCGGTTAGTGTCTTCAGATGCTGATTTTGTCCTTGTTCTTTGGATCACGTATCATAGTCAATTGAAAAGAAAATTATAGAAATTGGTTTTGTGATGAAGTTTTCTTGTAGGTATAACAGTCAGATCATGGAATGACAGTTTAATTGTTCTTATTTTTTATATATTATAACTTGAGTGTCAAAGACATTAATGCACAAAATCTTAGCTGATTTGGAAACTAATAATCCTCAAAATAATTCATATCAGTGCATATTCTTTAAATTTGTGTACAAGATGTTTAGGCATAACTTAGACTCATCCTCTGCGTCTTGGTGATATCCTGTCCTAATAATTTATTACATTTTCTGTTTTTCATTAGAGATTCAAGAAGATAATGCGGGCCACCCAAGGTGCACTTATAGTTGCTTCAACAATTCAGATTGTCCTGGGCTTCAGTGGTCTGTGGCGCAATGTTGTAAGGTCTGTCAGCATCACATGATTATTTGTGTGCCATTTAGTGTCGACTATGACCGGTTGATGTTATTCCCTATGTATAGACTTCTGATCTGGTTCCTATTATGTCAATTTGTGACTGTCGGATGTTATTCTAGACTTACGATCTAGTTCCTACAACTTAATAAAGCACTCTTTTTTACACCTGATATTGTTTTTTTTGGAATTGAAGATCAAGTAATTGATCAAAGGGTCAGCTTTAGTGGTTCACTGCATCACGTCATTGTGTCATCATTTTGTGTTATTTCAGTGAAAACTAGCTCTGATTGGTGTGCTATTTCTGCCGATTATTTAGGTTTTTGAGCCCGCTTTCAGCTGTTCCTTTAGTTTCTCTTGTCGGCTTCGGGCTCTACGAATTTGGTTTTCCTGGGGTAAGTATTGATGAAGATTTCCTTCTCCAAAAGTATTGATGAAGATTTCCTTCTCCAAAAGTATTGATGTAGATGAGCCTTTTTTCCTTTTGTGTGTCTACTTGCTTGTTGCTATATAATGGCTGAAATGTTGACCGTATCTTCTATGTTTAGGTTGCCAAATGTGTTGAAATTGGGTTGCCGCAGCTGGTCCTTTTGGTCATTTTCTCTCAAGTGAGATGCTTTATCGAGAAATCATTTAACTATCACTTATGCTGCTCGGAGTTGTAGCATACCAAAATTACAGATTATTTGATTTTGGTGGTCATTGCAGTATTTGGCCCATCTGATACGCCCAGGAAAGAATATATTTGATCGTTTTGCTGTTCTTTTCACGGTGGCAATTGTATGGATATATGCCCACCTGCTAACTGTGGGTGGGGCTTATAATGGGACTCCACCAAAGACCCAAGCAAGCTGCAGAACTGATCGTGCTGGACTCATTGATGGTGCTCCATGGTGAGTGCTTTTTCTCTTCCTTACCCCTCATCGTTTTCTGCTACATTTACGGCCTGATCAGACCTCTGGAAATTCCATTGGGTTTCCTTTTGTGGGTCCAAAAGTAGGATTGAAATGAAACTTTTTGATGAAGTTGGACTTTATTGTATTAAGTAGCTCTCATGCTACTAATTTGCTAATTGTAATTTGAAAAGTACTTTGTATGGAAATAAAGAATCTTACTAGGGACTTTGGTGGTGGTGCAAGCTGAGTAGAATAAAAACAAAGTAGAATGATTAGGTTTGGATATGTTAACGGGCCTACCTATGCCTAGAAGCGGGAGGTCAACCCGCTTGGAAATTTTCTGAGCTCAAGCTCTATCTTGATTGTCATTCGAGCTTAGGACTTGATCAAACAACTCAAGAAATAGCTTTCACCAAGTAGATTCAAATTTCAAGGATTATAGGGGCATTGGATTCCTCTTGCATGAGGAAGGCAATAATCAGATATATATCTATCAATCAAACAAATGAAAACTTTGTCAATCTTTGTCTAAATCTACTCTGGATCTCAAATACTTAAATAGAAAATTTTAAAATTTTCACGTACAAAGAAGTTAAAATCTCATTGACTTCATATTAAAGTTTTGATTGTGTGGGTTCGTGATGATTGATGGTGACTCCATATATGTAAAAATTGGAATATGATTAGTGGCTGGTGTTTGGGATGGTGAGTGACGGATAGTGTGACAAAGGAAAGAAGCACACGTATCTAAGTGTGCTTTTGGCTTTTGCTAGGGTGTTATTTGAGTCGACCCGAGCCGAGGTTAGGTGAGCATAGCTTTTTTAATAATCAAGCTCGAGAAGGATCTGAAACTTAGCTCATTTAATGCATAAATGAGCTTGCTATCTTTATTCACGAACATATTGGACCATATACATCTGTACGTTGGGACACAGAGGGTAGTTTACGTGATGTATATGGCTACCACAAGCTTCGGCATAATGACACTTCCATATTGATACATGAGATAACCTCATAATGAGCTTCTAACTCCAAGATTTTAATAGACTTATAGACTCATTTACTGTCTTCTTGTTGCGTGATTTAAGGTTAATCACCTCATTAGATTCCATCAGCAGGAACTCTAAGAAGTTAAAATGTGACTGGTTCTTTTAATGATGTGGAAAGTGACACCCTTGCTATTTTGATTCAAATGGCAATAGAGGAATGATTAAGAGAAATAGGGTGAGGAATTTGTAAGATAAGCCTTTGCATGGGGTGAAATTTCGCACTTTTTGTCTCCATCACCATATCAGTCGTAATTGAAATGTGCTTATGCCCTATTTATTGCTTTTAATTTTACCTTGAGCATAATTGGTAGATATCACATTTGAATTGCGATTTAGGAAATTATGTGCAAGTAATAAGTGCCCCACTTAGCTTGTGATTGAGGCGTAGTTGTTATTTTTATACCATGTGCAAGTGAATAAGTAAGGATGGGTGTTTAAGCTCTCCTACCCGATTTTCATTTTTAGGAGCAGATACATTGTCTTTTGAAGTCAGCTGTCAGTTTTTCATTGTTGTACTCATAAAAGCACAGAAAGTTTACTGTTTTCTCCACTTCCGTTCCTTCAATGATGGTATTATTCTGCAAGACATGATGTGCTTGTTTTTGTGCCAAGCTTTCTATTTGTTTAGCATCTTTTTCTTTTATGCGCCTTGTATAGTTCAGAATGTACTTGTCTATTCCATTTGGTGCCCTTCAAGTATTATCAATTCAAAGCAACTTATGATCTGTAATTGTTGATCATATTCTCTCGCTGATCTTTGCCCGCAGGATCAGAATTCCTTACCCCTTCCAATGGGGACCACCTTCATTTGATGCTGGTGAAGCATTTGCTATGATGATGGCTGCATTTGTTGCTCTTGTTGAGGTTAGTTTACCTGCCTGGCATAGAAATTTGTCAAAATTGTGAATGCTTTACACTATCTTATTGGAGGTTTTGCGTGTTAGACAATTTTGCTGACTGCTTAGAATAGGCGTAAATATTATGAGCCCCTAGTTGTTGGGGTAGATGTCTAATAGTTGCTTTTCAACCTTCATCTGTGCTGTTTTTTATGATTTCCTGCTCTATTTTCGCCCATTTTGCTCCCTTTGCAGTTCTGTTGTTTCTTTGCGCACTTCTTTTGATTGCTAATTTAATGAAGAAAAAGATACTTGGGCTAGACAAGCCTGGAACCGACTCCCTTCTGATGGTTGATTTTGTTTTTTCCAGTCCACTGGTGGTTTTATTGCAATAACGAGATATGCAAGTGCTACTCCCTTGCCACCATCCGTACTCAGCAGAGGTGTAGGTTGGCAGGTAAAAAGGCGTTTTCCTAGAATCATCCCTCCTGCTCCCTTTACTCCCTGTTCTTATGCAAAATGGAACATGAATCGTGAATAATATCTCCCAATCACATGCACCGGATCTTTTGAATGATTTCTGCTCTTGCCATTTTTACCTTTTGATTAAGCTTCATGTTATCCACCAATATTGTGATGAAATCTATTTCCTCTCAAATTCAGGTCTATAGAACAATTATTCTGTAATGCCTTTTTTTGTAAAAGTGGTTGCTGACCTGCAGATTTCAATCTACTTTGGACGTGATGTAAAAAACAGATGTCATGTCTAGCAGATATCGTCTTTTGGGCTAAAGATTGGGACACTTCAAAATTCATGCATGGCTATCTGATGACCAATAATATTATCTTGCTTCCTCTTGTGGTTTCTTGGGCTTCTTCCTGCTTCCTCTCCACACTAAAACCGCAACCTGAACTAATTACTAAGCTCCCTCTATGTGTGGGGTTCCAGGGAAGAGTTGGACGAAATTTGGTCTATTGTAGGCAAGCTTACTTTATTTTTTCTGTACCAGACTATTTTCATAGTTTGAATCCGTGACATCCAGGTCACATGGCGACAACCTCACCATTGCACCAAGTCTTTCTTTCCTCTCCTCACTATCTAATCTTTTTTCATCTGCCTTTTGTTTACCGTGGAGCATTCCTTAATAATCTCAGAAGAAGACTTGGGAATCGGGTGTTGCAAGCCAAAGTTATGCGAGTATTATCTAGTTCAAATACTATTGTTTCTTGTGCTTTCTCATTTTTCTTCAATCTATACTTTATACAGTCATGTTGTGAACTCTAAACATGCTAGCTAACCCATTAGTTAAATTGGGAAGAGCAAGAGCAAGAGCTAGAGTGAGAGAAAGGAAACTGGATCTGGATAACTGTATGTTTGGACCATGAGAAGAGAAAGGAAGCTTCTTTCCGTGAGATCGTGTATCACGAAAAGAAGAGCTCAATGGGATTCATGAGGATGAACTGTTTGCTTGGCCTTTCCGCCTTGCTCTATAATATTTTCAAATTACAGGTCTTGTTGCTGTCGTTAATTTAACAATCTTTTGTTTGTATCTCAGGGAATTGGCATTTTACTGTCGGGGTTGTTTGGCACTGGGAATGGATCTTCTGTATCTATGTAAGTCCAGAAAAATTCTTCTACTGAGCGATAAACTCTTGTTATAATAGTTGATTGAGATGTCCTTTCCTCTGCGTATATGCAGTGAGAATGCAGGTCTTTTAGCACTGACACGTGTTGGCAGCAGAAGAGTTGTTCAGATATCTGCAGGGTTTATGATTTTCTTCTCAATTCTCGGTAAATCACCTGCTTAAACATTCCCTTTGAGAAGGATCTTACTGATATATTTGATAATCGACTACGCCCCTCCCTTTCCTTTTTCCCTGTGATTGTCTTGACAACACTATCATCTTCAGGAAAATTTGGAGCAGTCTTTGCTTCAATACCAGCACCCATTGTAGGTGCTTTGTACTGCATTTTCTTCGCTTATGTAGGTAAGCATATGGAAGCAAGTTCAAACCAATAATCTCTGATGTATGTTATTGAAGAATTAGTGAGTTCTTATGTTGTTTGTCATTTGCAGGCGTTGGAGGCTTAAGCTTCCTCCAGTTCTGCAATCTGAATAGTTTCCGTACCAAGTTTATATTAGGTTTCTCCATCTTTCTGGGTTTGTCAGTGCCACAGTACTTCAACGAGTACACAGTTATTGCTGGTTATGGACCTGTTCACACGAGTGGACGCTGGGTACGGAAAAGTGGCACTAGCTTCTGAATATCTTAATCATCTTCACTTACTTTTTCATAGTCATGTATTAGATCTTGCTGAGAAAACTTTCTTGTGCTTTGTTATTATTGTTCAGTTCAACGACATGGTTAATGTGCCATTCTCATCAGAAGCATTTGTTGCGGGTATCCTGGCTTATTTCTTGGACAACACAATGCACAAAAAGGATAGTCAGGTAAGGAAAGACAGAGGAAAGCCATGGTGGGACAAGTTCAAGTCTTTCAAGACCGACACAAGGAGCGAGGAATTCTATTCCCTTCCATTCAATCTCAACAAGTATTTCCCATCTGTGTGATTTTGGGGTTATCATGAAGATTAAAGGGTCATTACTCAATATCATCACAAGTCTCTGGGTTCCTCCCACACCATTGAGAGCTTTATTGGGGGAGCATTAGTGCTGCAACACCAATTATGTACCTCTTACATGCAAAAGGTATGAATAGTCTTGACCACTTTCGAAGTTTCTTAGAACATTTGTTAATTATTTTCTTTATTGTAAAGCCATGGTTATATGTACTTGAGTAGTAATAGAATAAGATTGCCGCTTCCAACTTATGCTAATTTCAGCAGCAATAAGCCTCGCAGACTTGTAATGTGTAATACTGATAATGGTGATAGTAACATAATAGTAGTATAATCTTCACTGGCAAATATGAAGTGAGAGCTATGCGTAAGACCGTTTAATCGATTAATTAGCCATCTTGTGAGTTTTTTCATAGAAAAAAAGGGGGAAATAAAATTCTGAATATGTGAAATACAGCTTAACTTCATGATAATGAGGGTCAACTTAGGATGGTTTCTTCTATTTCTCACCACATAACTCTTGCATAACTTTGTATAATGAAGCCGAAAAAAGGAAAGCCTGAACAGAGTTTTATGTAGGTCAATTTTTCATTTACTGTAGTGCGTATCTGCTATTTTCTTGCCTGAAAAAATTGAAGACGTTAGCAGCGCTCACCCTTAGAAACTGTTGATTTTCACATTTAAAAGCAGAGCAGAAAGACATTTACTTGTAACCAATTTGGAGAATTTGCTTTTATAGTTTTTTTCTTCTAATGGCTTGTTTTAATGCCTGTAAGCTTGTTACTGTATTAGCATTATCACTATATTAGGATGTAATAAAAAGGGTAAACGAACAAGTCCTTAATTTTTTTTTCTAGGACATCATGTGCAAAGTAGACGTCAACTGATTACAGTTGGGTTTGGAAAATTAATATCAAAGGATAATACATGTCGGAATTTGAGATCTTGAATTTCTAATTTTTATAGCTTAAATCCAGCCTTCTGGAAATAATACTAATTTTGTGTAAGAAATGTCAAAGTTGGGGCATGACTGATCTTGGGATAAATCCAAGCATTACAATTTTCGTAGTCCACTTGGCACAAATCAATTAAACTTCAGCAAATCCCTTAGTTTTTTTTAATTGAAAAAAGAAGAAGAAGCAAATCCCTTAAGTTTGGGAAGGGAATAGATTCAACCAACGTAGCGAAGTTGAATGTTGACCATATACCATTATGGCATTGACATTCACTAATGCAGCCAAACAGACCAAATATTAATACTAACACTATACCCTTTTGTTAAGTTAGTATGGAATATTAGACGGCTTTGAATTTAATTTGGCTCAGGACCACCTTGAAACTCCAGGAAAATGGAGGATCTTCATTAATTTCTCATGATTTGATCAGTAATTTTTTCTTGAACGGTTAACGATGAATTTCTGTAGACAATCGGAATCAGTTTGAAAATGTAAAGTGATGGTTGACGCTGTTTAGTGCGAACACATAATTGGTGAGCCTAGAATGTCAAAATACTGATATTGGGACCACCAAAAATTAGTGCTCTTACCCACTAACAGTACTAGAAAAGGAAATCAAGAATTTTGCTACCCACTGGTTTTTTCTTCGCATTTAAAACAATTGAAGACTGGTTCCATTTTCAATTTCTAACAGAAAGCTCAGCATATTCGATTAGACTAGTGTTTTTTGTTACAACTATTTTATACGCAACTTTAGATGCTGGTGCAAGAGAAATTTAGCAAAAAAAAAAAAGAAGAAGAAGAAGACACAGTTCAGTTCTTACATTAACATGGGCTCATTCTAAATATGAAAATTAAAATCTCATCAGAGGAGTTTTAATAGTTGAAGAATGTCGTTGTATCAAACCTTATAATATTCCTCGGCCCACAAGATGTTAATTGATTCAGAAGCAACCTTGTGTGAATTATTCGTATTTTCATATTAGAGGGTGTCAAACCTTTATTTAAAGCAGAGAACGAAACCTTTAAAGAGTCAAATCTTGCTGTATCTTGAAAGATAACAGTTGCCATCACAATTAAAGCTTGGAAGGACATTCTTTACGCTTCAAGCGGAGTGTCACGCATCAAAATAATATTCTTAATTATTTGAATTAATTTGTCAACAAAATTCATCAACTAACCTTGATGTACCCAACAAGAAAAGTATAGGAAATTGCATTATATAAGGGTTATGCGTTTAAGTTATATACACAATCAGTGTATGAAATTCTTTATACTATCATGTCACCAAGCATATTTATAAGTAAGTCTCCGTAAATGTGAGATTTACAATTTTGAAAAATAAAAGAGTTGGCTATTGGCTACTATAAATGTTAATGTGATGGTGTAAAAATTTCATTGACACGTATACAACTTAAACTCTATATATAATACAGTAATACACCTATATCTTCGTTGGGTATACAAAATATATATCCTTGAAGTAGGCCACACTTATCAGCGCCAAATCATGGCTCGGTCCAAGTCAAGTCAAACCAGATTTTTATGCAGACACATCTATTTCGTGAGCTAAGAAGTTGCTATATTTCTAAATAAATTCATGGCAAACAATAATATTTTGTTTCTTTTCTTTTCTATTCTTTTCATTTGTTGAAAGGTAAATGAGAGGAAACGACCTTGAAAAGGTAAATGTAATAATAAAAGATATCTCGCCCGAATATTAAGTGGCTAGAGTCAATCGACACTTTGTCAGCAGTGTAGATGATAGAAAAATGCGGTGGAATACAAGATTCTTGGATCTTGTATATGAAAAGGTATCTTCAGACTCGAAAATCAAAGAAAAGACAAGTTTTGTATATTCTTTGATAGTCAATGTTACAAAGAGTTCTTTCAGAAGGTTTCAGATCCCTTTTTTCTCTTTTTCTTTTCCTATTTATAGGGAACATTCTTTTGAAATCCTAGACAAGTACAAATGAGAGAATATCCTAACGAAATATTCTCTCTTCTAGACCTAAACCTACTTTGACGCTATAGTTCGTTCTTCTGTTCGACCAAATGTCAACCCCTCTTGAAAGAGGTTCTTCGCTGCTGAACATTGGCCGTCTTAGACTTCGACCTCAACCAACGAAGCCATTGTATTCGATCCAAATTTTGACCAATACAGTTAGTCCCTCCGCTTATTAAGGTCGTGGCCTCCTCGTCCTTGATGAGCGGATTACGCCAGGACTGTTATGAAAGAAATTTGGTCACGGCGATTGGATTGATCGAATCCAGGTTATTAATTTCCGGCAAGGCTGCGATTGGCGTAGGTGATGTCAGGTGCGGTCACTGTCACGCGCGTCATCATTACGCATCTTTCCGATACAGGGTCTGCACTGTTGGTGCTTTGATTCTGGTGCCATAGACGACTTTTGGCCTCGATTTTGATGCCACCCAACTCTATGAATAGGGAAGGGGTTTCTCATTCAAATTTTTTACCGTTTCTCTCTTCTTAGGAACCCATTCTTGCTATGTGTTTCTTCTTCGTTCTTTGTGATCTTTTCACTTCCACTTTCCAGTTCCTCTCTCAATCACTAACCCCATTCTCTTATCTTGTTTCTAATATATTATATTGACGTCATGTCGACTCCTCCTCTTAGTCACGATGATGTTTTCGATGCCACCCCTTTGTTAGTGGCCATTCTCCCTACTGACGAGGAAGCTCTGATTGAAGGAGATGACAGTTTTCCCACCGTTAAGGAGGTGGTGCCTAAAAACCCTATGATTAGGAACGATTTTCCTAAAGGACCCGCTCCTGCTCCTGATCCCGAGCTTACTGAATCGGGGCAGGCCGAATTGGCTGATATGAGGGCTAAATATTGCATCCCTCCTCATGTCGAGATCGTCCCTGCAAAGGGTAATATTGTTGAGGTTCACCGATCTGGGTTCTGCGCCCTCTACGCCTACCCATTCACGATCGTATACACTCTCTCTCTTCCTCGGTTAGCTGAAGAATTTTACCGCTTCTATGAAGTTTGCCCGGCACAACTTTCTCCTTACCTATACAAGGTCTTTCCGATGCTGGCTAAATACGTGGAACTGGGTCGACCTTCGCCACTTATTGCACCTATTCTCATTTACCTTCTTCATAGGTACTCTGATACATTTGCGGAATTGTGGGACAAAAGGATTAGTGGCCGGAATGACGATAAGGCGAGTCAACTGTTCTAGTGCAAGTACTTCTTCGTCAAAACTGACCATTTGGTAGCCAACCCGACTGGGTTTCCTGAGAGCTGGAATTATAGTCGTAAGTACCTTCTCGTACCCTCCGCCATTCGCTCTTTGTTATTTTCTTTTCTTTTCAGCCTCTGATATGTTCACCGTCTTGTTTTCAGCTGTGAAACATTCTCCTTCCCTCGTCTTGGATATGGAGGGTTGGGTGGATCGCATGTTGCCTCATATTGTGGGGATTCGTGATTGGGCTTCTTTTCATAAGCGTTAAGGACCTAAGATTCTGTCTCGAAAGTATTCTTATTCCCTTGTTCGGTTTCGTCCCTTACTATTATTCGACTTAATTCCTCGTTGACGCCAGGCTGGCGGGTTTCTAAGAAGGCGAAGGCTCCCGCTCTTGCTTTTCGCTAGAAAGTGGCCTCGACTGCGATGGAGTTTGCTTTAGTCGAGTCTGTGCGAGATCACACTCAGACTCTGCATTCAGGGGAACCCGCCTCTTTGGACGTCGTTATCCCCGATGAGGCCCCACCTCAACAGGTTCTCCTTCTTACCGACGAGCCATCTTACTACGAAGAACCGTCGCTGAGGAAGAGGCGGATGGTGTAAACGGGGAAGGTAGTGGTTGTGGAAGAGACGGAAAAGTCCATGTCTCTCGTGGCGGGGCTGAAGTCATTTTCGGTCGTAGAGGCGGCTGTTATGTTAGAATCTGTTTTGAAGGAAAGACCTTCCAGGGTCGAGGGGACAGGAAGTGGCAAAGAGCTTGTACGGGTTATGGAGGGTAGCTCTTCGTCGGCGGTGAGAAAAGATGGTGATGCCCATGCAGGGGATGTCGATTTTGGTTCTAACATCGAACCCGAAGAAGTACGGGCTTTTACGGAGAGGACAAATCGTGTGGAGATAAGGATGGAGGGTCCCAATCGCCACATAGTCATCTTACTATTAAAGATTTGTAAGGCTCTACGGGTGAGTATTTTCTTATAAGTTTTTGCATGTTCCGTTGGTATCGCTTTTACCTTGGCTAATCTTGTTTCCTTTTGCTTGCTAGACTCTCATCCTCGACATTGAGCGTGACCGGAGGGAGGAGGAGAGGGTTGCTCACTATAGGAAGATGGGGTCCAAGTACATAGAGTAGCGCTCTAAGTACCGGAAGGTGGTCAGGAGCGTTCGTGAAGACAACCAGTTCCATGAGCTGCATGATGAGATTGGGAGGAAGGATGGGAGCTGAAAGAGAAGGACGAGGAGATTATGAAGGCAATTATCTGGTGCGGTGAGTTGGAGGCGTCGTTGAAGTCTAAGGAGGATGAGCTTGAAGTGGGCAAGGGGATAATGGCCGAGAACTCGGATCTCCAGGCGCGGGTGGCATCTTTGAAGGTTGAGCCCGAACGGAGCAAGGTGAGGACTGCCGAGATGAGGGCCGAGTTGAGTGCTAAAGTCGGGGAGTTGGAATTGGCTGAGAGGACCAGGACGACCTCGATAGTGGAGGCGGCCGCTCTGGAAGTCACCCTGCGCATCTGCAGGTCTGAGCAAACTAGTGAAGTGGATACTTCAACGATTATGGTGGCGAGGTTGGAGGAACAAGTTGGGAGTTTAGAGGCAGAGCTGGCGGGGTTAAATGAGCAGATCGTGCTCCTGAGGTCTGAAAAGGAACAGATGGCCACACCGTCTACTTCTCAATCTTGTGTCGATGCGAGTGTATTGCGGGAGTTATATGATATGTGGGTTCATGTCGAGGCTCATCTAGATGTGTACAAGTCTTAGAAGGCTGTTGGGAAAGTTTCCGAGGAGGAGCTCACCGATGTTCGTGTTAAGGCGCAGTCAACCCGTGAAGCTTGTGGCTATGCACCTGATACGCCTGGAGGGGACGACGATGATGATGTCGTGGATGGGCTTGCCTCTGATACTTGGTATGACGACGATTATGCGGAAGAGGATGATGCGGCTTAAGGCCTTGTACTTGATTTTAGGTTTTGTTGTTTTTGTGAGGGCACAGTCGAGCCCATTGTAAAAGAAAATGAGTCATGTAACCCGATCAATTTATAATGGGATTGTTACATTTTGCTGTATGTTTTGCTTTCTTGTTACTTATCTTATTTCGTTGTGATGTTGTTCTCGGGAGGCTGATCGTAGACTGACTTGGGGTCATGTTCCAATTTCAGCAATAAAACATTTACATTTCTTTCATTTTGGTTCCAATTATGGTTTTATTTGTGATGTTTGTCCTAAGGATAAACAGACTAAGAATCCTTTTCCCATCAGTAGCATAAAATCCAAGCATGTTTTTGATCTTATACATATTGACACCTGGGGACCTTACAAATCTAGCACTTATAATGGTTTTAAACATTTCCTCACTATTGTTGATGATTACGATAGAGGAACCTGGACATTCTTGTTGAGTGCTAAAAGCAATACTTTTCCTATGTTTAAAAGTTTCGTATCTATGGTAGGGAGACAATTCAATGTAAAGGTTAAAATGATAAGATCTGACAATGCTTTGGAATTGGGAAAGGGGACACAAAAAGCAGCTTTTCTTGCATGAGAAGGGATCATACATCAGTTATGTTGTGTTAGTACTCCTCAACAAAATGGAATTGCTACGAGGAAGCACAGACATCTCCTAGAGGTGGCTATGAGATTAATGTTCCAGTCCAGATTACCTGTAACATATTAGGGAGAGTCTATTTTGATTGTAACATACATCATAAATAGACCGTCCTCCAAAGTATTACATGGTAAGACTCCATTTGAAGTCCTTTTTCAACAAAAGCTTAAATATGAATATTTGAGGAACTTTGGGTGCCTATGCTATGCTTATACTTTAACACAAGGAAGAAGCAAGTTTGATGAGAGAGCAACAACCTGTGTGTTGATTGGATATCCTTTGAATATAAAAGGATACAAACTATTAGAACTGGAAACTAAGAGGATTTTTATTTCCAGAGACGTCAATTTCTTTGAATCACATTTTCCCTTTGCCAAAGTTAAACCTACCAACAACCCTATATTTTCAAATTACCTTCTTTCTTTGGAATCCATCTACCCTCAACATATACAAGAAAACACACCATGTTCAGCAGGTATGGATTATCACAGTCCAACCTTACCACCATCAACTTCCATTCAATCTAATTCTTCTGATACCTACACCACACCTACTTCTCATGACCATGGTTCTCATGTTCCTTACGCTAGTCCTCCAAACAACCTAACCAACTCCCCTGTTTCTGCACCTAGAGAGTAAGCTCCAATTAGGAAGTCTGGTAGAATCACACAACTACCAATCTATCTTAAGGACTATGTGCGTAATAACATCATGTTTACTGATTTGGACAAGGCATGTTTTTCTCACCCAAGTAGGCCTAGTGCTAACTCTTTTTCAACTCTAACTATCAATAATAAACATCTCATCCAGTCCTTATCTACATTAAGTGAACCTAGTAGTTATGCACATGCTTCTCAACATCCAGGTTGGAGAAAGCCATGGAATCAGAAATTCAAGCTCTAAAAAACAACCACACTTGGGAAGTGGTTGAGTTGCCTAAAGGGTAGCCATTGCCTTGTAAGTGGGTTTATAAGGTGAAGCATTTATCTGATGGAACCATTGAAAGACTAAAAGCAAGGCTTGTGGTAAGGGGGGGTATCCAAAGAGAAGGAATAGACTACAGTGACACATTTTTACCAGTAGTCAAAATGACAACTATAAGATGTCTTCTTACCATTTCATCTAAAAGAGGTGGGAATGTGTCTCAATTAGATGTGAATAATGCTTTTCTACATGGAGACTTACAAGAGGAAGTGTACATAAAGTTCCCAACATGACTCACACCTCCTATTCCTACACATGTTTGTCTATTGAAAAAGTCTCTATATGATTTAAAGCAAGCTTCACGACAGTAGTATGGTCGACTTGCATGGGCATTAAGTTTCAAAGGATACTCATCATCATTGAATGATTATTCTTTATTTTTCTAGAAAACAGGAGGTCTCATCTCTATTCTAGCTGTCTATGTTGATGATATACTATTCACAAGGGATGATATACAAGAAATTCAAAGCATCAAAGAATTTCTCAACTCTGAATTCAAGGTAAAGAACCTAGGAGACACACCACTATTTTCTTGGACTGGAAATTTTGCGAGAAAATAATGGTTTCATTGTCAGTCAACGAAAATTTACCTTGGATATGCTCAACGAGTTTGGTGTCTCTCATTTGCCTCGTGCAACTTCCCCTCTAGACCCATGTTCTAAACTTCAAGCAGATGATGGGCCTCTCATGGACAATCCTACTCTATATCGACACTTGGCTGGGAAGCTGAATTATCTCACTAACACAAGCCCAGATCTCTCCTTTGTTGTTCTCACTTTAAGTCAATACATGCAACGCCCTTGCTTGTCACATTTCTTTGCAGCATTAAGGGTTCTCAAAAAGTTGAGTGTTGATCCTGGACAAGGAATTTTGTTATCCTCTACACCAGATTGTTTTCTGCTCTCTTTTTGTGACGCCGACTGGGCTTCTTGCAAAGATACTCGGAGGTCGGTGAGTGGTTTCTTCATTACTTTGGGAGGTTCTCTGATTTCTTGGAAATCCAAGAAAAAAGTATCCATCTCTCTTTCTTCTGCCGAAGGCGAGTACCGTTCCATGAGGCAAATGACCGCCGAGCTAACCTGGCTTGTACGCCTTTTTGATGGCCTCTCTACTCCAATTCCCCTTCACTCAGACAGCAAAACAGCCATCCATATTGCCCGTAACCCTGTTTTCCATGAACGCACAAAGCATGTCGAACTTGATTGTCACTTTGTGCGTCAACAATTTCTTTCTCGCCTAATTACTCTTTCATTTGTACCATCCAAAGATCAATTGGTTGATTTGTTCACCAAGCCTCTTTCTGGGGTTTCTTATAGAGGGATTCTCAGCAAGTTGGGGGTCACAACACTCCCCTCCAACTTGAGGGGGGATGTTAGAAAGTTAAAATCCCAAGCTCAATTTGGTCATCAATGAAATCTGAGGTCTGAAGAAGAGAGAAGAGAAAGGAATCGGAGAAGGAAGACCGACTAGACTAGGTTTATTTCGATATAACCTAGGATCTTTGTCGGGTACTCTTTATTTGAAGAAGGTAGAACCAATTAATCACAGCCACACATCAACTCCCTGATGGATCAAATCTGGACCCTTGAATGGTAGAAGCTTCTTATCTCACCAGAATAGCACGTGAAGGAATATTGTTAGTTAGGATAAAATTTTGCTATTACAATTAGACAAGTAGAAATAGGACAAGTGTAATTAGTATTTTCCTTTTCTATTCTTTTATTTAATACTCAGTTGTATATATATACATGTACAAATGATTGAATGAATACTCAGAAATTTTCTCCAATTCATCAATCTATTACTTTCAATTTTGCACAACTGCATCTTCAATTTCTTTCAGTTGGAATACACTGCCACCATGGATCCGAAACCTTTTTGTTGTTGTTTTGGACACAAACAACACAACTAGGTGGGGAAAAAAAGAGTACATAACTATATATAACGCCCAAAAACTGGGCGCTATACCTTAACGGTAACTTTTGTCGTTAAGGTATAAAGTCCAAATTTTGGGCGCTATACATAAAAATAAAAAAAAATTAATGTATAGCATCCAGTTTTTGGACACTATACCTGGAAAAGCTGACACACCAAGTTATAACGCCCAAAATCTCGACGCTATACTCTTTTTTTTACCCCACCAATAATTTCTGACATAACAATAATTTAAACGCGTATTGCGCACAGAATTTGGGCGCTATACATAAAAAAATAAAATTCCCCAGCTAGCCATTTTCTATATAAAGAGGTTAAGATTGTAGGAAAAATCATTCAATTTTTTTTTTAAGTCTTGTTTAAACGTTTCTTGTTGTTAAATTCTCCAGCGTTTTTTTATTATGTCTGAAGAGCGTAGAATAAGAGTTTTATTATATTGGGGGGGGGGGGGGGGGGGGTGAGGTTGTGATGGAGAATAACTCTGTGGGGTATAGTTTACTTGCACAGTGTCATGTTAAATTACCACTTACAATAGAGTACGATAAATTGATATCGTTGTTATGCAAAAAAATGAGTGTGAGGAAACGTTCAGTGATGCTTAAAGTAACCGGAAGATATCTATATTCCGTCACTCCGCAAGGGGTTGCTTTTTACTCGAAGTTTAACATCGACGATGATGAAACTTTGAGGGATTTTCTGAGGACTCCGGATGAATGCCGGGAACTTCTTGTAATCACAATGTTGGAGATGTACGTCAAGGTCGAAGACGTTTCCAAAAACGAGGTTGCGCGTAGTAGGGATAACCCCCAGTCATCGGGTGGTTATTCTGGAGCAGTTTTTGCCGGATAGGTTCCAGATGAAAGAGTTTTCCTTGATTTAAACTTATCACCGCCGGCGAATGAGCAGCGAGAAAATAATTTCTCTCATGCTTTCCATAATTCACAAGACGAGTGGTAAACTTCAATTTTTATTTGTGTTAAT
>ML248596.1:0-79854 GCA_005239495.1 Nicotiana undulata | reverse complement strand
TATATATATATATATATATATATATATATATATATATATATACCTATGGGTTTTAGACTCGATATTTGAGGCCTAGTGGCACCAAACTAACATTAATAATTATGTGTGTCAACTTCAATATTTTTATAATTTTGTGTGTTTGTTTAATAATTTAAATTCATAATTTTTAATTATTTAATTGTATATATATATATATATACCTATGGGTTCCAGGCTCGATATTTGAGGCCCAGTGGCACCAAACTAATATTAATAATTATGTGTGTCAAATTCAATATTTTTATAATTTTGTGTGTTTGTTTTATAATTTAAATCATAATTTTTAATAACTTAATTGTACAAAGTTTGCATTTTCAACTACCAGTATAAGATACTTAAACTAAAGGGATTCTACGCTAAAATACTACACTTTACTACGCTAAGAGGCTCTACATTTTACTACCCTAAAAATGTATACATTTTACTACGCTAAAAAATAATCTAAACTAAATATAAACAACAAACACATTTTAATCACAAATAAAATAGAAAACGGCATGGAAACACAAATATATAAGTCTGGATATTAACATACAAATTTATTTCACAATTTTATATTTTTTTATAAAACACTAATATCTAAGTCCAGATAAATGTAACATACTAGTTTTTCAACACAAAACGAAATAGAACACATTCAAATCAACTAATATGCATTATTATAAAAGTTTCAACATAAAATAAACTGAAATACCTCGATTTAGTGTTTTCGGAAAGCAAATTGGTTGAAAATTTGAGCATGAACGAGTGAACCAACAATAATACGATGCTCTAATCCGATGTGGGACCTACGTTCTACACCTTTTGTGTGACGGGGGCCCATAATTTTTGTTTTACTGTGTTGGGGTTGGGGGGGGGGGGGGGGGGGACCAGATTTGGATAAGTTTGTAAAAAAATGGGGAGGGGGAGAGACTAGATGGTCTGGGGAAGACGATGAGGTTTAAAAAAATGGTTATAGCGTCCAGTTTTTGGGCGTTATACCTGGGTGTGTCAGCTTTTTCAGGTATAGCGTCCTAAAATTGGATGTTATACATTAATTTTTTTTTAAATGTATAGTGCCCAAAAATTGAACGCTATACCTTAACGGCAAAAGTTACCGTTAAGGTATAGCGCCCACCTTTTGGACGTTATATATAAATTGGTTCCTCTCTTTTTTCTATCACTTATTTATGTTCTTTGTGTAAAAAAGAACAACATTTCAGTTCCGGACTCCTGCCACCATTATGGTTCAGGCACCCTTTTCACGAAGAGATGAACTTTATTCTACTGAGGTTAATGTGCAGATAAATGCCACCTAGTTCAAAGTTAGGTACCATTTCACAAAAATACAACGAAAAAAGTCACCCTTTTTGCTTTACTTTTTCTGCACTAGAAACATCAAAAGTGAAAAGTTGAAGAACATTACAAGAATTTTCTGAAATCTGAAGAAAATTACGTACATAAATGACACAAAGTCACGATGTAGTATTAAAATTATATAATAAGAGATAGTGTAGCCAAATCATAGTGGTGGTGGTACTGGAGGGAGAAACAAAGGGAAAAAGGACCACCATGAATTGTCATTCGTCGGATATGGAGACAGAAAAACCATAGTATATTTTGGCCCAGGCACTTTGATATTATTTGTTCTCCCTTTCTTGGGTTATTGGCAAAGGAAACCACTTGATCTGTACCTTGTTGTTTCTTTCCAAATTCCAACCACCAATCATACACTATCTGTTACTTTTTCTTGAGATAGAATGGGGTTGTTAGGTTGGTAGAAAACAATTTAACCCCATTATGTTTTTACATTTCCTGCTATCTTTGAAGATATCTTTTGTTTAATAATATTATGGGCACAAGCTGGTCTTTTAAGTCAGAGACGAGTAGAGAGAGAGCCTATAGACGAGCCCCGTTACAAAACAAAGCGACCTTATCTCTTTAACATACTATGTGAATATTATATCAATGGGCGGATATATATATAGACTATAGAGTACGCAGTGAGTTCAACAGAACTCACAACCTCTAACTTAGATTATGTGTGTCTGTGTGTTTGGAAAAGAATGAGCAGATATTAAAAGTTAAATTCACTGACTCTAAATTTTGAACTTTCATCACATTACATGGTCGATTACCAGATCCCCACTTGTGAAAATACATCGGATATATTGTGTTGTTGTATTACATGGTGGACTAATCCATTGAAGAATCCTCTTGAGTACGACATGCACAAATATATGGATGCATTATATAGCAGCCATGCATGCATTAACACTCAAGACTTGTTATTATCCTTTTTAGCAAAAGTCAAGAAAGTATATAGCATTAGTATGGAACGAGTAATTTGAATGACAGGCATGAGGCTCACTAGCGCATGAGTGATGATTGCAAAGAAGCCCATGTATTACTGTTTCAACTACTTATAAGATCTTATTTTTTGTCAAAAGAAAGCTACTCGGTATCATTGAAACAATTGATTAACTATCACAAGCACTTCATTTTATAGGCTTCGATCTATCTTCTTTGGATGTTCTTGAGTGGGACTAAACAGACTAAAGCATATATAATAGAATGTTTTGACCAGCATTTGTCACTATTTGGTCAAAGCCTAATATGTAATTAAGGTATAAAAGGATCAGGCCAATGACATGCTTTCTTGATTCGTACGTTTCTAATCTAAGTTGATCCTTTAAGTTACAATATAGCTAAAATAAACGCAAATTCTATTTGGTAAAAAGGAGTGCAGTAGCTAACTAATCAATAAAATCCTTTTTTTTTTGTCAGCAAGAACAAGATATTGTTATTTCAACTCAAGGTTAGATATGAACCAAAATTACTAAACGCCACATTGTAGGAAGTTTTATTAGATAAATGTGCTCTTACTGAAATTGACACAAGATAAAGTGCTTAATATTTACCGAAAAGGAAAAAGATATGTTCCGGGCAAGGGAGAAGAAGAGAATTTTATATTGATTTCTGTTCCTTTTAAGGGAAGCAAAAAATGGTATTAAGTCAGATAAATAACAGAGGCTGCTGAGTGAAAAAAGAAATAAAGCTGACTAAGACAAAAACCAGTGTCGCATATTGCACGAGCAAAGATGTTTAAAGGAGAAAATAAAATACTTTTTATACCCTTTTCTCTATTATTACCAGAGATTTTTTTAAAAAAAGATAAAGAAACGTTTTCACACGCGACAAGCACTTATGAGGGGTGTTTGGGTGTGGTGCATGCTTATGGTGTGGATGTTCCCGAGGACCCCACACTCATGAAAAAACGCATCCTATTATTCCCCCCACGGAATTTCACGCCTTGAGTTTTTGTTTTGTTTGGTGAGCCACGCCAAACATCCCCTTCCCTCTCAATCAATTTTCTTCCCCTTACCCAGCTTCATACCTATCACGTGCTCTTCAATCCCCAAGGTCAATAACCCTTTTGACCGTTATATTCTAAACTCCTATTTGTAACTTTTGACATTATTTTTGATTTATAAAAGAAGGAAATATATTATTTATAATCACACAAATATGATCATAAATTTTATAAAATTTTATTTAAACTATGACGATTGAAACAAAGGGACAATCTTTCTTTGAGAAAATTTTACTTTACTTGTATATAAAGGAGTTTATGGAAAAGAGCATAAATTATCTTTTAGATGAAGAATTTTTATTGATTTCGTCGATATTCGTATTGCACGTTAATTAAAAGAAAAATAGGTCAGGTAGAAGATGGCGCGTTACTGGAGTAGTGGATAGCGGTAAAAGCTTTGGCAGTAGAATGACGTAAAGCATGTGTTCACTTCCTTAAAACAGTAGTATTGCTCCTTATATTCTTCGTAACGTAACGTATCTCCCATTATAAAATTAAGAAGTTTAAAATCAATTACTATACAATTTAAGATTTAAATAATTCGATACTAAGAAAATTTGACAAAAGAAAAAGGTTAAAATTTGTTTTTCTATAAACTGTAATATTCACCATTTTTTCTAAATTTCACAAAACGGATTGAGAAGTTTAAAATAGCTTGTTTTAACAACTATAAGTGTTCAAATAAAAGACAAGCAAGCATATGTATTTATTAGGTATATGAGTAAATTTTACGGGTGGTTATTCACTTTGTGTTCATTATGCAATTTTTTCTGTTTCGTTACGTAAAATTCATTTTAACTTGTGTTCATTATTTTTTAATATTTATTCAAAATAATAAAACAGATTTGTTTAACCAATGATAGCTTTTTTAAAAGTCAATAAATTTTTTAAAATAAGTTCCAAAGTTATTTGTGTTTAATATTAAGTTTTTTAGAGCTTTATCTACTAATTTTATTTATTTGAAAGTATTAATCTCATATGTCATTTTGTTAAATGTGGGGATTTTATTTATTAAATTAATGGATATGGCTTGGTTGATGAATCAATGAGCTTTAATTTTTTATTTTTCACTAAATTTATTTCATTAAGCATGAATTAAGAACGCAGACTTGAAATTTTTTATGATAATGTTACTGACAAATTTAATAATTCTACTTATGTATCGTGAACATTAATATAAAGAAAACACAAATGTACGAATATAATATAGAAATTATAACTAAAATAATATTAAGTTATTTTAATTATAAGTAAAATATCTGGGTAAAAATATGTTATATAACATAAAATAGAAGGTATTATATAAATGGGAAGATTTATAATGTCAAGAGCATAATAAACTTTTCAGGTGAAAGGTTTGTAAAATATGACAAAGTAATTATTGTGATAACTAGAGCATAGTAAAATGGTTTTTGTACAACAAAAGAAAGAAAATTGATTTTTGGCCAATGACCACAAAGTTGAATGATTTTAACGGAACAAAAAAAAAAACTTTTAGATAATAAATACGAAGTTGAATGACCACCTATTAAATTACTCTTGAGTTATTCTATCCATTTCTTATAAATATATTATATATCACCGTGGCATCATAAAATGTGTACATACATATAATATGTATAGTAACGACGGTAGTACATTTTAGGTAAATTTTCAAGGAGAACAAAGTTAAAAGTTTAGAAACAATGGAAAAATTAGTTTAGGGTCTAATATGGGTCTTTTTTTAACTTTGTGTAGCTTCCTCATTTTTCTTAGAATTGAATTAATTAATCCAAAATATATTTATAATTTTAAACTGCTTAATTATTACTCATAGAAGATACGTTACAAATATTTTGGGGGGGTTCAAAGTAGTAATTAATCCGGCAGTAATAATAAGTGATGGTGGGCTCTGTTCCTGAGGCGAGTGTGGCTATAAAGAGATATATTGTGCTTCGTTATCTCCCTTGCTCTGTTCACTTTCCACTACTATTTCTTCTCCACAAAAACAATAGAGATAGAGAGAGAGAGACTCAAAACAGAAGCTTTTAGTAGAAAATATTGAGAGAGATGGGCAACTGCCAAGCCATTGATAATGCAACACTGCTTATACAACACCCTAGTGGTAGAGTTGATAAACTCTATTGGCCTGTCACTGCTAACGAAATCATGAAAATGAATCCAGGCCATTATGTTGCTCTTCTTCTTACCACCACCACCTTGTGTCCGCCCACTAACCCCGCCTCCGCCACCGCCACCGCCACCGCAAACAGAAATAACAGTACTGTAGGAAAGAATACTGGTAATATGCCAGTCCGTATAACGCGGATTAAGCTTCTGAAGCCAACGGATACACTTGTTTTGGGTCATGTTTACAGGCTAATTACTACTCAAGGTTGGTTCTTTCTTTTCTTTTATGGTTAAATTAAGTGCTGAAATACTTTTGATTCCTTAAAAATTACTGTTAGTAATATAATCTTTGTGTGTGGCTTATATATGCAGAGGTGATGAAAGGGTTATGGGCTAAGAAGTATGCCAAGAAGAAGCAGCAGCTTGACTCCGGGGAGGTACAAGAGAAGTCAACTCATGAGAAATTATCAACTTCACATGGACAAAGAAGATCTGAAATGGACAACTTCAAACAGGTGATTTTTTTTTTCAAACTTTATTATGCCTATCCAGTTTCTCATATTTTCCCCTGGCTAACTATGAAGAACGTTTTTTTAAGAAGGAAAGGAAGCGAACGTTTGTGTACAAAATTATCTCAATCGCTCATAAAAATGAAGGAGATAGGATAAAGATCATCTTTTATTTGCTTTCTTTTTTAGTTTCAAAATTACTTGTTTCTCTTTCATCTTTTGAAAGGATAAAAATAGAAAGAAAAAAAAGTAGCGTCATCAATTAACAACAGTTATCAGAACGAAATTTTCTTTATTTAATAATATAATTGTAAAATTATTCAGGTGAAACAAGAAAAGCATCGGAGCTCAACAGGTGCAAAACCGAGAACATGGCATCCCAAACTCAACAGCATATCTGAGGCTACAAGCTGAGACTTTGATGCTTCTATTTGGATGAGATATTCTGGACTAGGACAAGGAGAAACCATATTTCCACCAGAAAAAAAAAGAAAGATGGCTGGAGATGGGTAGTTTTTCGTCATGGAAATTAGAGGTAGCTAGCAGGTCTAGCTATGCAGGAATTAATGACATGTACAGCAGATATGAGAAAGGAAACCCCCAAAAAAGAAACTCACATGCCTTTACTTTGTAATCATTTGGATGCCTTCTTTTATTGAAAAGCATTGTACGCTTTGTTGGAATCACCAAATTTTGTTACTTGTTTCGCCCCTATTGAGAATACTTGTTAATTGAAAATGACTACTTAAAATATTTTATTAGTAATTGTAAAATTTTAATCTTTAGATCGTAAAATACAAATAATTAGAACAGATGAATTTGTCAAGTTTTTATCTTTTATTAGTAAAAAGGTCAAATTTGTTCATGTACTATTTGAAATTGATTTTATCTTTGTAGTGTAATATTATCCTCTAGCACCCTTAAGAAAATTCATTTGCCCTTAATGGGGCTCCAATCTGTTAGTTAATTCTAATCTATAGTCAAAAATTGATGGATAAAATTTCAGACTAATGAAGTTCACCTATTTCTCATTGGAATTTTCCTTAATGACAGATAATATTTCTTTTCTGATTTAGTAAGTAATATTTGGAACTCTCCCTTTTTTAGTTTTTCTCTATATTATTAGTAATGAGCATTTGGGCTTTTCATCTTTTTTTTGGGGGGTGAATTTCAAATAAACTAGAAATAGCAGTCGCTTCTCCCCCTTTATGAGCTATATATAAAGCCCAGATAAAATAGAAAAAGGAAAAAGATATTACAAAATTTACCCAACAATGATAGAAGTATAAATAGTATCTCCTTGCAATGATCAAGTGATATAGTTCATGAGTGCGTCAATGCTTTTAACTTTTGTAAGTAGCAAAAAGGGAGTCGAGTGGAGAAGAAATGAGAGAGATATTTGAGAATATTAGTGTGAAAAAACACCTCAAATGACAAAAGGAAACAAACGAGACAGCAAGCCAAAAAGCGTCATTTGCATGCGTGCATTATTATTTGCTGACCTTCATATATTCCTAATTCCTTTTCATTTGCTAAATTAAATGGGGCCACCATCTAGCTAATTTTTTATTCGGTATACACATTGCCGCTCCATCTAATTCCGATTTATATTGGCTGAAGTTCATTAAAATCATCATTTTTTACTCGAACCTTAAACTTTAATTAACTACTCTCTCCGTTCACTTTTACATTAAAAAAAATTTCAAGCGAAAATAGTATTTGAAGTTTAGAGTTGTTTTTGAACATAAACTTCAGTTTGGGTTGTTTTTGAAGTTTTGTGAGTTATTTGAGTGAAAATTTTGGAAAAAGCCTTTTGGAGTTTTTCAAATTTTCAAAATGCATCTTCAAGTGAAAATTGGCAATTTTATAAACAAACGCTGATTTCGAAGAAAAGTACTCCCTCCGTTTCATATTAAATGAGTTACTTTCCTTTTTAGTTTGTTCCAAAATAAATGACACATTTCTAAATTTAGAAATAATTCAACTTTAAACTCTTCATTTTACCCTTAATGATAAGTTTTTATAACCACACAAAAGTCATGGCCTCACAAAGTTTTACTCCTTAAGTTTTTAAGACCACAAATTTCAAAAGTCTTTCTTTTTTTCCTTAAACTCCGTATCGAGTCAAACTACCTCATTTAATATGAAACGGAGGGAGTAGTATTTTCTTTTGGGAAAAAAGAAGAAAAAAATTATGTCCAAACGGGCTCTTAGCATCTATACGGAAAAAAATAGATTTTCAATTTTACTTGTCACTTACGTCAAGAGGAAACAAATTATTTTTTCCTAATATACATATAATATTTATTACTCATTTTAAATTATTTTTTCAAATCTAATAAAATATACATTAATTAATATAAGAATTATTACAAATTATGTACTTCATTTATTATTTTGTAAGGGGCGTAAAAATCAAAATGTGCACAGCAAAGATGAACGGAGGGAATATAAAGAAATCCAACTTATTCCACCAAAAACAGTGAAAGTGGACCTAGCTAGTCGCAGTAAATCCATCATTCATCAGAAACAAACACATACCCCATGAAATGCTATCTAATCATTCCTAGTTCCTACCTAGGTTAATCAAGCCCTAGATGTGGCACCCTACTAAGAATGGCTCTTATATTATGCCATTCTTCTATAGCTTTTCATGGGATAAATCACGTCGTAATAGTTTAATTATGAAGCTACAACAATGATTTCTGAGTTGAATACTAGCGTCCCATTTCGCTTTTAGTTTTTTCTTTTTTTATATATTTTTTTTCTACTCCCTCCGTTTAAAGTTATATAAGGTATTTGATTCAGCACGGCGTTTAAAGGAAAAAAAAAAGATTTTTGAAACTTGTGATCTTAAAAGCTTAAGGAATAAAATTTTTGTGGGGTCATGACATTTGTGTGGTTATAAAAACTTGTCGTCAAGTGTATAATGAGTAAAATAAAAAGTTTAAAATTTAATTATTTTCAATTGTAGAAATATATAATTCTTTATGGAACGAACTAATAAGTAAAGTGTGTCACCTAAATTAAAAGAGCGGGAGTAATTCATTTTCTTTTCCGAGGTGTGGGTAGCTATTGATACGAATCAAATGCAAAGGAATTTATTTTATATTTACCGAAAGTGTAAATAAATTTTTATTCTACGACTAGTGCAATTTAACATGTAAATCCTTTGCTTTATTTTTTAAGTCACTGATACCACTGATTATAGACAGTTATCTCTAATAACTTTAAAGGTAACCTGATAATTAACTTTTACATTGTTATTGTAAGGAAGTTAAACCTTACGTAAAATAGGAGTTTCTTTTCTTGGGTAGGTGAAGGTTTAATTTGTCCCAGATTAGAAACTTTATTTGGGATGTTGTTTGGAACTAAAGCGTAGGATGGCTTGAGCTGGCTAATGCTTTTTCGGCAAATCAACATATATAGGCTGATATTAATTTAGCAATGACATTATTAACGTGCTACTTTTTATATGTTCCACACTTTTAGTTATTTATGGTTGTGATAATGACAATAAAGACAGGATGATATGGTAAAATAAAGCCTATATTATGAAAGGATACACAAAGTCCAAATAAAAATCAATTTTCTAACGGGATAATCATAATTCATTAATTTTGGATGCTCCACCTCCTCTATTATTTTAATGCTTTTAGAATGTTGCATGAAAGACTAGTTCACAGAATTATTCGATTAAGCAAAGGATCTAAAAGAGATTTGGAGACTTATCTTTTCAAAGAATGAACATTGGATGTTATGATACATTCAGGTATTTGACACGTAAAACAACGGAATTTTTACTCAAATAGCCGGTCAGTTTCACTGTTTACTTTTTCTAGTCGGTATACATAGATTATATATTGGTTATATATAATTATACATATATTATATATGGGTTATACATACATATGTTATACATCATCCGACTATTTTTAGTTTAAGTAATTAGGTGAGATGCTTAGGTTAAATCTTCTTAAAGGACGTAACGATAAGAACAACCCCATCTTCTTATGGTGATGCCCATTTCCACAAACTTAATACTAATCACTATCTTAAGACATAATAGCATCAATAGTTTTTAAAAAACGAGCTTTTACCTAAAAATCCACAAGCAGAGCATCTCACTAATATTTTAGGATCCACTAATAAAGAGTCCCTAATCTAATGTTGTGAAAATTAATGGATAATCTGCACACCTGGAATGAACTCTCAGGCCAATTCCTTTTATATTGAAGGAGCCACAATATACCCCACTCGGCAAAGCAAACTATTTCTCAGATTCTAATTCAAGATGAGAAAGTAATCTGCTTAATCATTATAAGACTTGGCAGTCTATAATAAAAGCATTTTTTGGTGACAGGTATTTATAATGAATATGGGACAACAACTGATGAAGCAAAGTTTTTAAGAATATTTTGTAATAATAATGCTTCCTTCATTTTTGACTTGAAGCAATCATTTCAGTCATCTTTTGTTGCACTGTAACAAGCGTGCATCATGCCCGGCCCTTCTTCTACTTTCCCTACCAAAGCCAATTAGATCCTTCTTTTATTTTAGATTTTCCCTGCTATCAGCCTAACGTACTAGTTGGAGAAAGCAAAAGATACCTTTCTCACAGCTCCCAGCTTTCTAATTTTTTATGCAAACTCGTGAGCCTTTGGATATAAATTTGGTTGAAATTTGAAGAAAAAAAAGTTTTTGAAGTGGAAGTCGAAAAATGGTACTTGGAATATAGAAACAAAGTTTGGGTGGATTTTCTTTCAATTTAATTTAATACTTCTGAGTGTTGTTTCTTTTTATTTGTTTTCTTATTATCTTGTTGTTCTGTTTGTTGATAATCCTTTCTATTCGTCTATCGGAAACAACAAACAACCTAGAATCTCTACCTTCAAGGTAGGGGTAAAATCTGTGTACATGCTACCCTCCCAAATCGCACTCGTGATATTATACTGGATTTGTTGTTGTTGTTGTTGTTGTACTTCTAAGTACTGAATCAAATCAAAGTACATATTGATTCTTACATCATTTTAGGTGGATTTTCTTATTTTTAGTTTGATTCGGTTTTTCTTCAACTTTTTTATCTTTCAGATGCTTTGATGAAGTAAAAAGATAGAGCACTACCATCTGGAGAGAAATTTAGCCAACTCTCTCATTGGTTTCTGACCACAGGAACTTAGACGAATCAAAATAAGATCATGGCATTTATGTAGCTGTGGTCCAAACAAAAAATTTGGCAGATCATATTGATTGTAGGACCTTCATTTGATTGCAGCTTCGCAATTTAAAATGTGAAGAAAACTCGTAACTAACCCCAACAACCATTTTGCATCTCTTACGTCTTTAACATCTCCACCTAAAATTTCAGTGCCACCAGAGTATGATGGTAATGTTATTGTGAAGGTCCATTAATCTTGGTAAACCATGCAAGTACCTCACAAGTATATATCTACATCAATATCATCTCGAAATCACGTTAAACTAGAGTTAGTGTCTTACCTCAAAGGGTATGCATTTGCTTAAAATGGGCCAAGTAATTTAGGAGCATAAGATCATGGAAGAATGATGCAGAAGATCTTTACAACCATATATCAAGAACTTATGCCACAACAAACTGATAAAAGTATAATACAAAAGATGAAACAAGTCTGCGAGTAAAATTGAGAGATAGAGAACATAAGGGGAAATAAATTGCATACGTTGTCATTAAACACTTACAAGGAGAATAAACTTTGAATCTAGCGAGAATTCCTGGAAGGAAGCCAAGTGGAATGCAAAAAGTGACACATAAAACATATGTGATCTAGCTCAATAACGCAAAACAGAGATGCAGGAAGTTAGAGATAAAATTTGAGGCACTCATATAGCGGTCGGGACAAGAGTGGGTTGCTCTACCGGTGAGCACCCTCCACTTCCAACCAAGAGGTTGTGAGTTCGAGTCACTCCAAGAGAAAGGGAGGGAGTTCTTGGAGGGAGGGAGCCGAGGGTCTATCGGAAACAGTCTCTCTACCCCAGGGCAGGGATAAGGTCTGCGTACACACTACCTTCCCCAGACCCCACTAGTGGGATTATATTGGGTTGTTGTTGTTGTCATATAGCAGTCGGACTATGAACCATTGTCACTCGATAGGCTTCCCGATATAATTGATCTGAAGGAGCTCCATCCACTCTACTTCCACCATCATGTAGCCGTACGGATAATTCGAATACCAGAACATCCTTCCATCCCTCGTTCAATTGATCTACCGGGGCTCTCATACAATTGACAAATACATCATGTCTAGAATTTTAACTTTCTGATGCACCTTATGCATGATGCCTCATATCAAAAAAGCGAACCCTTCCGTTGGGTGGTAAAGTAGATTCAAAATCATTAGGAGATAAAGACGATAGGAACCTGTCACTTGAGATAAAGAAGATAGGAACCTCCGACTTCAGCTTCGTCCTATAAAGTTAAAATCTAAAATCAGAACAGTCTTACAGCTTATGATATGCTACTAACAGTTTGTTCAACATTCTTTACATATATAAGTGTTCTTTCCCGGAACTCGTTATTATGAGTAGTCATCGTAGCAAATTTCTTCTTATGAAAGTGTAATATTCAGAGGCAGGTCTATAAAAAAGGATCTCTTTGTCATAAACTTCAGAAATGAATTCAAAACGGATGGCAGTCAAGATGAATCCTTTCTTCATAATGTGATTATTCAAGTCCCAGAAAACATATTCACGGAACCAAACGTGACGGTTAGATTTTCACCAAGCCAAGCGGCTGCTTCCTCGTTCTCTCGCTCAATGAACGATATCATATGCGTGGTGTTAGCAACAATGCCTTCTAGGAGAGAACTATCCATAGTTCGTTTAATTTGTTCAGAACTTCTAAAATCTGTGAGTGTAGCTTATCAGCAACACGAAACTCGTGAACAACACCATTCACCTCGATCCAACTACATCCAATGTCCGATTGGGTCTTTCTCTGACCCATTGATTTCCTAACTTCGGAGACTCTCTCCCAGTTGCCTAGAGATGCATACAGATTAGAGAGCAGTACCTCACTTCTACTGGGTCCATCAGCGTTAAGCTGCTTTATAAAATCTATGATGCTGTTACCTAGGAAAATGTTGCGATGAATTCTACATGCACTGAGCAAAGCCCTCCATATGACTATATCAGGTTTTATCTGCATGCTCTTGACAACTTCAAGTGCCTTTTCCAAGTATCCAGCACGGCCAAGTAAATCAACATAACAGCCATAGTGTTCAATCTGAGGCTTAAGTCCCCATAAGGTCTCCATGTTATAGAAAATTGAAGAACCCTCTTCTACCAGACCTGAATGGCTACAGGCATTAAGAATGCCTATAACAGTCACTTCATTTGGATTAACATTTTCATCCAACATCCTGTTAAACACAGTTAAGGAATCCTCACCAAGCCCGTGATATGATAACCCCGATATCATACTTGTAAAATTGTGTACATCAGGTCTTGGAATTCTATTAAAAATCAATCTTGCACAGTCTATTCTCCCACATTTTGCATACATGTCAATAAGAGCAGTAGAAATATTTGAACTATATGGAATTTCATTCCTCATAATATAAGCATGAATCCAATTTCCCTGTTCTAAGGCCCCAAGATTAGCACAAGCAGATAGAGCACAAACAAGTACAGCCTCATTAGGCCTTACCTTATCCTCACAGGCACAAAGCATCTCATTTAAACAGACAAGTACCTCCATGTACCTCCCCTTTCCAGCAAAACCCGATATAATAACAGCCCAAGAAACATCATTTCGCAGTGGCATTTTATAAAAGATTTCACAAGCTTGATTCATCTCATCATTATTTGCATACCCACACACCAAACTAGTCCAAGAGAACACATCTCTTTCAGTCATTTTATCAAAAACTTTGTAAGCATTATCTGTAATCTTGAAAACGGCATACATATTAATCAATGAATTTCCTACATATAAGTTTGATTCCAGCCCATATTTCACCACTAACCCGTGAACAATTTCTCCGTGTACAATTGATCTTTGGTGGGCACATGATGTAATAATGAAAGTGAAGGTATACTCGTCTGGATAAACCCGAATCAGGTGATCTAAATTCAAGAGTTGGCGAAAAAGACTGAAACTTTCTGATGAAATTTGGAGTTTGGAGTAGGCTCTGATCATCAAATTCCATATTAGAATTGGGGGAGAAGGCAGAGGATAGTGAAGGAACAAAAATCTTGCTGCGTTAATCACCTTAATATGGAGGTAACAGTGAATGAGAGAATTAACAAAAGAAACAATTGATGAGAGGGATTGGGTGAGTATTTGGGCATGTATTTGCTTTAGTTGAGATTTAGGTGGGCGTTGGTGTAGCAATTTAGCTAATTCTTTTCGAGTTATGTGAATATTCTGGCTGGGAATTTTGTGTTGGGAGACGGCGGGAAAAGTGGTCGTTGAAGAATAATAGATTCGACATTTGGGCTTAATATCAGTCAAGTGTTTGGCTTTACGCCAAGAAAAAAAGCGCATTTGAAGTTTCACAAAGAATATGAAACTGGAAATCAATTTGGCGTCTCAGCTCTAGTCATACTAATATTGTCTTTGTGGGGGGAGGGGTCGTGCAGAACAGTGGTAAAGAAACTAGAATGCAAACCTGGGGTCTTAAAATATTTTACTCCACAAAGCTTCCTGTCCCTTTATTTCAATTTAGATAACATATTTTTTTATTAGTCGGTTTAAAAAAGAATGACACATTCCTATAATTGGAAATAATTCAATTTTAAACTCTGCATTTAACCCAATTACTCGCTTTTATATCCACACAAATGTCATGGCTCTACAAAACTTTTATCCCTTAAGCTTTTAAGACTATAAGTTTCGAAAGTCTTTTTTTTATCTTAAATTCCGAACCAAGTCAAACTAACTCATTTAATTTGAAACAAAGAGAGTAATAAAATATTGACAAGGGTCCACCAAAGTTCAATGCCCTTACTCTCTCTTACCTTCTACAGTAGCATAACATGGGATTTATCACTTTATAATTGAGCACAAGTAGTCAAAAGAAATTGCAATAAAAGGAAAACAGAAAAATGAATTTGCTTAGATTATGAACCAAGGGAAGTAGATTATTCCCTGATAAAAGCCACGCCAATTTCTGGACAACCACAAGAGCAATTTCATTATACATACTTTAGGCAAAACTCTCTTATTTATCAAGTAAAGCACACACCAACAGAAAAGAAAAATAAAGTGAAACTCTGCTGACTATATCATATATAGGCATTGACAATAACTCTCTTGTATGTATTAACCTCTTGACCTGATTAAGGCCAGAAAGCTGACTCTCGATGTTGTATTGCAAAATCACACGAACACTAAAACTTTCATGGCAGAACTCTATACTTTTCCATTTGCAATCCCTTTAATCTTCTCTTGGTCTTCCATGTGGCTGAAGTTGCCTCTTTGCTTGAAGAGCTGGGTATGATGGTGCCTGCAATACAGCTTATGATCATGAGCCACATAATTTGATGGACTAATCACACAGCCGCCGTGGCTACATTTGAAACATGCCCTGTGGTACGACGTTCCATCAACAGCCACCTGTGAAATATCAGTGACCATAATTAGCATCTGTCCATCTAACGTTAAAAAAGAGAGCTTTCAACTGGGAGATTCAACAATTCACAAATTCTTATTTTCTGGTGATTACAGAACAAACGATTAGATTGCCCACACTAGGGCACTCAGGCTTGGATTTCGAAAGAGAGATCGATGTCTATAGTGTTACTATTCATCGTTTGCCACTAATGCTAACTACTAAATAGAAAAGAAAAAGTCAGTACCTTTTCCAGGGGGTAAACAGTTTTCTTGCAGGCAACACATTTATCTTGAGTTCCACCAAACAAAGCAGAAACTTTGCTGTTTGATTGTCCCTGGATAGATCGATAACACAACACACGTGAGATCAGCGGGTAAAGAGAAGAGAATGGTGTATGCTTAAGGGATCATAAGATCATCTTGACATTAGAATCAATCATGGAATACCTGATCAGCAGATCTTTCCCTGGCTGTTCTTGGAGCCCCTACTGCAAACAATATGTCGATCAAGTGAAAACAAGCTTCAAAAGGAATAAGTGATGCAAAAATGAATTATAAGAAATATCAACTAGGTAGTAACCTTCAAAACTCTTGTTCAGGCTTCCAGTCATTTTGAATAGTTGGTCAAAATGAGGTCTGCAGTATAAAACTCCTTCATAGGAGTTGTAGTTACTTAGCTGCAACAAGTTAAAAAAGGACAAGAAAATTAAGATCAAGAAATCTTTTTATGGATTGAATAAAAGAAGCACGGAAGTGATGCTATAGATACACGCGAGCAAGGGCGAAGGCACACTTGGGTTAGGGTGGTCAGCTCACCACCCTTTATCGGAAAATTACACTGGTTATATAGGTAAAATATTATATTTTAGAGGTACATAACACCCTTTGTCGGATTATTTTTTTTTACTTATTTCAAGCTTGAACACCCTTGAGAAAATTTCTGGATACTCCATTGCACACGAGTAGTTGAAATCACAAAATTAGTCAACCTATATATTATACTTTCAAGTTTCAATCAATAGACTGCATGGCAATTAGGCCTATATTGTTTATGTTGTACTAAATCAAGTAGCACAAAACACAGAGGGATATAATGAAGTTGTGAGAAACAAAGATATGCTATGTCCTTCCAAACAGGTGGAAGAGTTGCAATTTCAACACAAACAAAGAGTTGTACTGTCATAGGTAGCAAGGTAGCTGTTATGTTGAGGATCTGACTTCAAGACTAGAATGCAAACAGATCACTTAACTCCTCAACCAAATAGAGACTTAGTTTAATAAATCCAAAGAAATGCCAGCACTTGGGCAATAGAACAACTAATCAGAAGTTACAAATTCATGGTTTATCCTTTGCACTATCTTTTAAAAAAGCTAATAGATCTTAGAATTCACAGTTCAACTAAATAGGAGAATCAGTGACAGTATGAGAGGTTAATTGAGGATTCAGAGAAAACAATATTTAAGTACAATTTTTGTATTGTTCTGATATATTTCATGTAGAATATTGAAGAATGGCAAAATAAAATAAAATAGAAAAGATGAGAAGGATCAATAAAGAAAAGCAAAGGCAAGATACAAGTGTAGCAAATTCAGATCTTCAATAAGAAAAACAGACAAGTAAAATAATTTGCCAGGTCGACCATATGACACCCCACCCCCACCCCCCCAAGTTATTCTTTCTTCATCAGTATCAACATGTCATAAAAGCTGTTATCTTTTATGTAACAAATGATCCTGCCCAGCTTCAAATGCAAAAAATCGGATTTTTACCTAAGAAAGTAGTACTATCAATATTTTTACCTAAGAAAGTAGTACTATCAATAATTGGAAATAATTGGAAACAACCTCTCTGGCTGTCGGGGTAGGGGTAAGGTGTGCGTACGCATTACCCTCCCCAGATCTCACTTTGTGGATTTTACTGGGTAGTAGTAGTAGTTGTAAAGTAGTACTATCAATACTCAACCTTTCAACAAGGCACTTCACAGCATTAGAAGCTAATGGACAACTATAATTCTCCAATTTTTTTTTCGAATCGAATTAACAAGTAGCATGAGTGTTTCAATCTGAACACGCCCAAACAAATATCGAACTAGGAAATACCTTTTAATAACATGAGGAGAAAAAAAATATACTGCTTTCAGGATAATAAATGTCGACCATAAATGATCTCAAGCAATTAATCAGAAAGCCAGTATATAATAAAAGAGGAGGAAATATATAGAATTGTCAGAAAATGAAGAAATCACCTTGAGAGTACCCTTGCAATGATGACATCTGAAACAAGCCTTGTGATAGACTTTACTGTCAGCCTTAAGTTGATCAACCAAGTAGACAGTTTTCTCACAGGCCTTACACTTCTGTGTTGTCCCCCCAAATGTTGCCATTCCCTTTTTCTCTGCAGATAGATAGATCTTTTCTCCAAGAATAGTCTCTCACTTTGAAAAATTGAGTAAATTACAGGTCAGAGAAGAAGTTCGGGCGTCACCGACGTGTTGAATACTTATTAGTAGTAGTAGGGGAGGACAGGCCTTTCAATTGTGAATAGATTATTGTCTGTTCACATTGTGGGTGTGGGGCATTACGTCCAATTATAATTTGAATTTTGGTTCGCTAATTCCATTGACTCCAGCAAAGTTATAGTGGATGGACAATAATATCCATTACTGAAACACGCGCCCATTCTTATGGCTTCCGCCAACTATATTTTTGGCTTTTGTGCGCTGTATGTACCGCAGCATTGAATACTCGTTTGTGACTTAGGTAGCCTATTTTTTCTAGGAAGTAGGAACACATAGACCTGATTAGTGGTGTTCATTAAAATAAAAAATCGAACCAAACCGATCAAAAAAAGCCGATTTTTTTTAGATATAATTTGCTTTTAGTTTTGAATTTTACAGACCGATCAAATTTGGTTTGCTTTGGTTTTAACTAAAAAATAACTGAAAAAACCCGAATCAAACCGACAATAAAAGTAGTTATTTAAATTTATTATTACACCTATATATATGTGTGTATTTTATGTAAATTTCTAAAATTTTATGGTCCATATTAGTCGTTTGTATTTTTATTCTAGTTTTTTGCTATTATAATAATATAATTATTTGCCTCTACATCCTAGTCTGGAGGGTAGTTTTCTTTTGCTAAATACAAGAATTTATTTTACGTTAAAAATGATCGATTTTTAATTGAGTACTTAAATTATTCATCACTATTTGATTCAATTACCATCAATCTATCTTGGTAAATGATAGATTTCTCTAAGAGCAATTAGTTTGATAGTGTGACGTTGAAAATGTAGTCTCGGGTGTTTGATAATGTATGTCTCATATTTAAGGTAAAACCGATAAATAACCGGAAAAAACGACCAAAAACCGACTTAATTGGTTTGGTTTGATTCTAATATTTGAAGAACCGACTCACCTATTTTTTCTTTATAGGAAAAACCCGATTCAAAACGAATCACGAGCACCCCTAGACGTGATATTGACTATAAAAGCTTGTTTGGATGGTTGTTACCTATTGTATCGTATTGTATTGTTACTTTAAATATAATGTTTGTTTGATTGTTACTTAAATTTTATTGTATGATATCGTTAAATCCGCCGTCATGTAACGACGAAAAATGTCACTTTGTATAACGACCGATTTGGTGCGGCCGCATCGTTACCTTGTCTTTTTCGCTCATTGGCCCTTCATTATTGTTAAATATTTTTATTTTATCTTGTACCCTCATTCTTTAGATAATAATTTTATCCCACATTATTATTTTTTCTTTATGATATTCATACTACTAGTGTGTGATATTATGAAACGGCGACAAACAATATAATCTATTCAAACATTATATTCATCAAACAATACATTACAATATAATACGATACATCACGAAACGATATGTAAACCATACAAACTAGTCTTAAACAATTAAATTAATTATTTTTGTAATATCTGAATATTTTTAATATTTTGAGTTATTTATAAATATGGAACGTAATTATATAACAATAAAAAGACGATTTTAATTCAAATTGTGCCATAAAAAAAACATCTAGGCATGCGTTAAGTGTTTTTATCAATCTAACTTACCTCCAACGCTTGTTTCCACCACCAACTATTCCATCTCGCCTCCACAACTAATCATTACCACGAGCTACATTCATCAGCTCTAGCCTCCACATTCTACAATTACAAATTAAGATTTTCTTTAATATACTTGTTGAAATAATTATTAGTAATTATTATCAACTCTATATTGTTAGTTTTTAAATGAAGATATATTATTCACATTTAGTTGATGAGAAAATAAATAGTTTTAATTACTTAGTATTCAAATCTAGAGATAATAATATCCACATTCAGACATTTCATTCTCAATTAAAAAACATGAGTTAAACTATGCAATTCTTAACATTTTTCTCCTCTTGTTTAATAAAAATGGAAACGTGAATTTGGGACTATATTTTTAAATTTTGTCAATGGTACCGCTTCACTTCAAAATTTGTCTGTTTTTGAATGATAAGTCTTTCTCTCTGGTCAAAGTCTTTATATGAAATTAAAATAGTTCAGTACTTTCCATTTACAGTTTAATTTGATTCACAATTCGTAGGATGATTAATTTTGTTTCAGAAATAATTTAAGGATAAAAAAAAGTTTTCGAACTTCTCATTTCTTTTTTAATTAAGTGCTCAAGGTGCACATATGTCATATTGAAAATTTTGTTATCTCAAATTGTTTTGTATAAGATGAACTTAACGAACGACGGTAAAGCATCCCAGATAATATTATATATACATTTAGTAAAAGAACTAGTAAATCAGAAGTATACTAATGTCTTTAATTATTTACCAAATGCTTTTGGTGAAACTAACAAATCATATAGTATGTTCCTTTTTATCAAAATTATTTGAAGGGCAAGTATATGGTCAACAATGAAGATGTCAAATTGTTGAAAAGTCATCAAAGTATAAAGACGCAAAGCTCCTCTACGAATGAAAATTTTAAAAATCAACCCCACTATTGAGCTTTCAACTCTAGGGCAAAAACACCGCCAATAGGTGTGATGAAATGAAAGATTATTTTTTCATTCTGACCTAAATCTACTTTTGAGAAAAAACAACAACTAACAACAAATCAATATAATTCTACAAATGAAGTCTGAAAAAAGAGTGTGTACGCAGATCTTATCCCTACCTAAAAGGTAGAGAGATCGATTTCGATAGACAGAGACGAACCCACATGTTAAGAAGCGGGTTTCAACTCGTCAAAAATTAGTAGTGAGTACATTAGTATATTTTGTTTAAAACAAAGCAAAATAGAACAAGAATTCATTGAATCCGCTTGCAAGACCAAATCGCATCCTCTGTGAAGATGGTAATGCGGGTTCATAGTTTGATTGAGGTCATGCGTTGAGTCCACTGTAACAACTAGTAATTACATATAAACACTAAAATATTTTATACTGGAGTTAATATATTTTTAATTGGTTGAATTGTTTAAATTAAAAGTATAACAATTTTGAATTTACTGAAGTAAAATTTGTTAAATAAATAGCTAACTGTTTAAAAACTGAAGTAAATCCTTTTAAAAAGTATGTCCACATTTGCTTAAACTTTAGAGCGGTGGCTTTAACATGTCTTAATTTTAAGATCATAAAAAGATAAATAAAAGGAAAATAAAATGACATATGACCAGATCAAGCTTGTCGTACCGACACTTTTTGTACTATTTGTTATCATGGTCTTTGAGCTTGCATAAAATTTTGAGTCCGTCAGTGTGATAGACTCTCGGCTCAAGACAATTTTGAGAAAGAAATTTTTGAAAAATAATTCTCTTTTAATGAATCATATGTAATACAGAAGCATCACTAAGAGGTGCGATTTGCTTTTCTTTTCCACTTTTTATTAGAGATTTTGGATAGAAATTCTTGGTAGTAATCTTTTTAACGAATCATATGCAATACAAATATGAAATAGTACGATTAGTAAATTTCGAATACTAAATAACTACTTCCTTCGGTTTATTTTGATTCAAAATAAATGTCCAGTTATGTTATCAAGAAAAAATTTATTTTTACTTTTTTACCCTTATGTGCATACACCTAAAAAAAAATCTCACTCTTTGCTATAATTATGTGACAAATACATTAATAAGGGTAGTTTAGTTATACTAAACTTTTTTGCATAGGATTTAATAGTTTCTTAATGGGCGTGATAAAAGAAAACTAAACACTTATTGTGAACCGGAGGAAGTGAAAAAAAAACTCTCGGCAAAGCGCTTCGGTGGAAAAAAGAAACGTATGTTTCAGCGAATGATTTTGTTTCACCAGTTTTTGTGCCACTAAAGCTACAGTAATGTATGATTTATGGTGTGTTTGGTACGAAGGAAAATATCTTTTAGAAAATATTTTTTTTTTTTTATGTTTAGTTAGTTTAAATATTTTGAAAAATATTTTTTTTTAATTGGAGAAAAATATTTTCCTTATTAAGAGAAAGGAAAATATTTTTCAAAACTCTTTCTCCACCTTATTTCATACTCTCATCAACTCACCTCACGACCACCCACCTAACCCCACCCATGCCCTCTCTTCAAAAGTATCTTTTTTTCGTTACCATCCACCCTACTATCCTGCTCACCCCGTCCTCCCACCCTATCCCGCAATTTTATTTTTTTTATTTTATTTTTATAATTTCAAATTTCTGTTTTACGTTTTTTTACACACCCACTCTGCCCCCACCCCATTGCTCCTCACTCCCGCACAATTTTTTTAATTTTTTTTTTTGTAATTTTTAAATTTCTGTTTTTTCTTTTTTCTGCACCCACCCAACTGGCCCTGTCCCACCTCCCCCGATTTATATATATATATATATATATATATACACACACACTTCATCTTTCGGTTTAAAAGGTTCCAAATTTTACAAGTCCAAAGTTATGAGTTTGTATGTGTTTCGAAATTTACGGGTTTAGAAATTATAAAGTTTACGTTTGAAATTTCGCGGTTTTAAATTTTTGCGGTTCAGAAGTTTATGAAATTTTTGGGTTCGGAAGGTTGGTGGTTCGAAAGTTTATGGCTTCATGTTTATTGTATCAAAATTATTTATGAATACTCTTGAAAAAATATTAATGAATAAGATTACTACTTGTTTTCCACGAAAAATATTTTCCGTTATACCAAACACACACTTAGTTTAAAATGATTTTACATTTCAAACAAAAATTGTTTCCTCGTTAATTTTATTAATTTGGACAGACACAAATGCATGTAGGGTGGTACAACTCATCCTCAATTATATTTTGCAAAGTTTGATCCCACTTTCACTTTCTCTTTTTGCATACACTTTTATTTTTTGTTTTATAGTATTCAGATTTTTGTGTTGCTTATTTTACTGGATGAGCCCTCCCTTTTTCTTTTCCTTATCACCGAAAGGTTGTAGTTGTCACAAGAATATGCTATATCTAAAGAATAATAAGACGACCTTAAAATCAAACACCCATGTTTGGAACAACTAATATCAAATATACGAGTATGGTTTCAAGGAACAATTTCATTGTGCATATCGGTCTTGGATTTTCATGATTTAACAGTGTATACATTGTCGCATAGCAGTTTAAGGCATATATCTATAATCTATGTCAATGCAACTTTTATGTTCTGCCACTTTTAAAAAGTTAAAGACTTTAAGTATAGACGGTGTAATTTGTAAAAGGAAAACAAATCATCTTTTCACCGAAAAAGAAAAAGAAATTTTCGACAAAGTTACTAATTGGTTAGAATTAACTCGATTTTCATTTATTGGCATTAAGTAACCAATAAATATATATCACAATAATAATATGTATATCAAAGTGTATATCACAATTTTAATTTTCTTTTTTATGCATATCAAAATCTTATTTTCTTTCTTTGTTATATTTAAATATGAAACTACAAATATAATTGTTTGCCACTCATTGTTGTGTTTATATCCAAGTGTACAACACAAAAATGATTGTGTTGTTTGTATCACTATGTATAACACATCAAATAATGTGTATATCAAAATGTATGTCTCACATTTATTTTCCGTCTTTATATATATTAAGATGTATATCAAAATTTTCTTTTTCTTTTTTGTATATCTTAGTGTACAATATATCTCATGTATATCATGTATATCATGTATATATGTGTATCCATGAAATTTGTGTTATATATACGATATGCAAATGTGATATACACGGGTCCCTAAAAAAATTGTGTTGTATACACCATATATAAAGCGATATACACAGACAACCTTAAAAACTTATGTGTGATATACACTGATATGCACGATATACAACGTGATATACATATGTCACAGTTGAATTTTTATGTCTGATTTTTACCTGAACCAGTCTAAATCACTTCTAATCTTGCTCAAATTTTGTATATAGTCTCGTTTAGATATTTTCAACAAATTTCAATCAAACCAAAAAAAGAAGAGAGAAGAAAAACCAAGTTGCAATATATTTTTTCTCTCTTAGTTTTTGCTTCTGATTTTATCTGATGTGAGATCAACCTTACGTTTTCATCCCACCTATTTTTTCCACATAATTTGCAAGAATTTTTGCTGAACTATGAGAGCGAAAGAAAAGAGGTAGAAGAAAAATACAAGGAGAGAAAGGGGGAGGGAAGCCAAATAAGCGTGTAGTTATTTTGGAGAGAGAATATATAAGAGAGTAGCTTTTTTAGGATTTGACTATATAATGTTAATTGTTTGGGGCTATCTTTGCCAAACCTAATCTAAGGCAAAAAAATTATCAATTCTTGTTATGTGTGGTTATAGTATGCTAGTTTTTTGAAGAATAAAACAGGGACTTTTGAAGCAAAGAGAGGAGACAAATATAGGGCGATGCGCACATATAGCTATTAATAACACATGTCTTTACTTTTAAGCCACTGTTTTAAATGTCTTTAGTCTTTAGCCACTGCTTTAATAAACTTTTACCTTCATGGACGAAAATACCCTTCTGTTATAAGCTTATACCTCCGCTCCTTATTAACGATCAACAGCAGCAACAACAACAGCTCAAACTAAACGTAACTAACTTGCAGATGCTGTGATCGTCCAAAATTGCAGAAGCTTCTCTTCCGATTTCAAACTAGAGAATTCAACTTTCTTGTCCAAAATTAGACATAAAATTACAGTAAGTTATGCTTTTGTGTGTTTCTATTGATTTTTATTTCGTTACTAGGAATTTGAAGCTACGAATTTAAATTTCTTTTGTTGCTTTTATGGATTGATAACGTTAAGGACATCGCGTTATGTGATTATTCTATAAATATTAAGGAGATAATGTTAATGATTTGGTGTCCTTAACATGACTGTTGTTCCTAATATTAAAAACATAGTTTCCTGATTTTGCAAATTGTATTGAAAACGTTAAGGACACAATGTCCTTAACATTTTTGTTGTTGTTCTGAATATTAAGGACATAGTGTCCTGGTTTTGCAAATTGTATTGAAAAAGTTAAGGACAGTAAGTCATGAACTTAGACTAACAAGCTCAAAAGTTAAGGACACTTGGTCCTGAACTTTGACTTACAAGTTCAAAAGTTAAGGACACTTGGTCCTGAAGTTTGAGTTACAAATTCAAAAGTTAAGGACACTTGGTCCTGAAGTTTGAGTTATAAATTTAAAAGTTAAGGACACTTGGTCCTGAACTTAGACTTACAAGTTCAAAAGTTAAGTACACTTGGTCCTGAACTTCAAGTTTCAAGTTCAAAAGTTAACGACACATGGTCTTGAACTTCAAGTTTCAAGTTCAAAAGTTAAGGACACTTGGTCCTGAACTCTGACTTACAAGTTCAAAAGTTAAGGACACTTGGTCCTGAAGTTTGAGTTTCAAGTTCAAAAGTTAAGGACACATGGTCCTGAACTTCGACTTCCAAGGTCAAAAGATAAGGACACTTGGTCCTTAACTTTTATAGAAGCACAGTTAACTAAAAATTCATAAACACAACTAGCTTATGAATTCGTACGACTATTTTTATGAAATGTCCTTACATAATCAAATATATTGATTGAACCACAAACACATTTCAATACAAAAAAGTTTTGAATAACTTCCTCACAAAAATCCGCTCCTTATTCCACACTGAATCAAGTTATAATCATTATATTTAAAATTTCACACATACTTGATGCCAAACACAACATTGATCGCGATTACAGGTATACAAAAAGATAAATGCATAAAAGCAAAATAAAAAACGTACCAGTTCGCTGGTTCGATGCAGATAAGATGACGAAGGAGAAAAGATTAAGTGCAACAAACTACACGCACAGAATCGCTGGGCAAGAACAAAATCGAACAATGATTTGCATGCAAGGAACGATACTGATACCGAGGGAGCGAAATTTGCCTCTGAAAATTCTGGCTCTCAAATTTTGCCTCTGAACGTATAAAATAAGGATTTGGGAATATAAGAATAGAAGAAAGGGTAAAACTATCTTTTTAAAATAATTTTAATAAAGTAGTGACTATCGTTGCTCAACATTAGAATTAGTGGATAAAAATAAACAACACCTTATTTAGTGGCTACCACACGCCATTTTTACATAAATATATCAATTGGGCCAATTCCATCGTACCACATTGAAGCCCCTAAATGTTGAGGTTTTGGCACGGTATAACAACATACTCATATAATTGGCAGAAAATAGCCCTAGTTATAGAGATTGCCATCAAATAGCCAATAAATGTATATCACAATAATAATATGTATATCACAACTTTTTTCTTCTTTTTTGTCTATACCAACATGTATATTAAAATTTTATTTTCATTCTTTGTATATAAATAATATTATTCCTTATATCTCACTAATATAAAATTATATATATAGTTATTGCTGCCTTTATATCCATATATATCACAATAAAAATATTATATTTTTTGTATATCACAGTGTTTAGCATATAATACATATGTATACCGAAATGGATATCATAAGTTTATTTTTCTTTTTTGTGTACATCAAAAATTAATTTTCTTTGTATACTAAAGTATTATTTACTCCCACAATTATATTTATTATTTTACATTTTAGAACTTGCTTAAACATGCTATATCAAAAATTTATTTTCCTTTTTTGATCAATAATTAATAATTATATTATTTGTATATCACAGTGTATAACATAATAATAATGTGTATATAAAAAAAATTACTAAAATTTTATTTTTCTTCTTTTTATAACACATTTCATATTGAAAACCCAAGTTCAAGACGACTCCACATGTGTATCCCATATTGTAACCCGTGTATATCTCTATGTACATCAGTGATATCTCATGTATATTATGTGTATGTGTGTATATCTATGAAAATTTGTGTTATATATACGATATACAATGTGATATACACGGGCATCCAAAAATTGTGTTGTATACCGATATACAAAGTGATATACACAAACGTCCTTAAAAACTTGTGTGTAATATACACTGATGTACACGATATACAACGTGATATACACATGTCGCAGTTGGATTTTTAGGTCTGATTTTTTGCCTGAAACCGGTGTAAATCACTTCTATTCTTGCTTAAATTTTGTGTATAGCTTCGTTTAGGTATATTCAATCAATTTCGATCATACTCATTCATTCAATCCAACCAAAAAAGGAAGAGAGAAGAAAAACTAAGTTGAAATATATTTTCTCTCTCTTAGTTTTTGCTAATCTTGCTCAAATTTTATATATAGCCTCGTTTAGGTATTTTCAACCAATTTCAATCACACCACTCTTTCAATTCAACCAAAAAAAAGAGAGAAGAAAAATAAAGTTGAAATATATTTTCTCTCTCTTAGTTTTTACTTATGATTTTCTTTGATGTGAGACCAACCTTACCTTTTCATCCCACTCATTTTTTTTGTGCATAATTTGCAAGAATTTTTTCTAAACTATGAGAGGAAAAGAGAAGAGATAGAAGAAGAAATACAAGGAGAAAAAGGGAGAGGGAAGCCAAAATAAGCGTGTAATTTTTTTTTTAGAGAGAATATAAAAGATGAGTAGTTTTTTTAGGATTTGACTATATAATGTTAACTGTTTGGGGCTATCTTTGCCAAACCTAAACTAAGGCTAAAAAATTGTCAATTCCTATTATGACTTTTGCATATATACCCGCTTTTTGGGTCACCTTTTAACTTATACCAGCTTTGCAAAAAAAAATTAAAAGCATACCCGCTTTTCGCATAAACTTCAGCATACGGGAGCCTGAAGTAGCAAAGGCAATCACAAAAACTTCAGCATTCTAGGCTTTTTCAAAAACTTCAGCAGAAGATGCTGAAGTTATTTAGTTCATTTGTAAAAACTTCAGTACTAAATAAGCTGAAGTTTTGTCCTGGATTAATTAGTTTTGTCATAAAGTTTTTTCAAAAACTTCAGCAGAAGCTGAAGTTATTTAGTTTATTTGTAAAAATTTTAGCAGAAGCTGAAATTATTTAATTTATTTGTAAAAACTTCAGCAGAAGTGCAGAAGTTATTTAATTCATTTGTAAAAACTTCAGCACTAAATAAGCTGAAGTTTTGCCCTGTATTAATTAGTTTTGTCATAAAGCTTTTTCAAAAACTTCAGCAGAAGATGCTGAAGTTATTTGGTTTATCTGTAAAAACTTCAGCACTAAATAAGCTGAAGTTTTATTTTGCAATAAAGCTTATTCAAAAACTTCAGCAGAAGTGCTGGAGTTATTTGGTTCATTTTTAAAAACTTTAGCACTAAAATAACTGAAGTTTTGCGCCGAAAGCAGGAAGAAGGAGGCGCCTGAAGTTGTAAAAATTAGGGCATAGGTTAAATAATTTTAAAAAAATGAGTATAAGTTAAATGAGAGCGACCAAATAGGGCGCCCCGTGCAATTTCTACGTTGTTATAGGACGCCAATTTTTCCTAAATAATATGTTTGATCTGAGGGGGAAGTGCACGGTTAGCCACTAATAACATATGTATTTATTTTTAAGCTATTGTTTAAAATGTCTTTAGTCTTTAGCCACTGCTTTAATAAACTTTAACTGCCTGAACGAAAATACCCTTATGCTCATGTCATTAACTTTTGAACTAAACTTCAGGACTTAAGGACTACATGTCCTTAACTTTTGAACTAAACTTCAGGACTTAAAGACTTCAGGACTACATGTCCTTAACTTATGAACTAAACTTCAGGACTTAAGGACTTCAGGACTACATGTCCTTAACTTTTGAACTAAACTTCAGGACTTAAGGACTACATGTCCTTAACTTTTGAACTTGGAACTCAAACTTCAGGACCAAGCGTCCTTAACTTTTGAACTTGTAAGTCAAAGTTAAGGACCTATTGTCCTTAACTTTTGATCTTATAACTGTAAGTTAAGGACTGCATGTCCTTAACTTTTGAACTTAGAACTCAAACTTTAGGACCAAGCGTCCTTAGCTTTTGAACGTGTAAGTCAAAGTTAAGGACCTATTGTCCTTAACTTTTGATCTTGTAACTGTAAGTTAAGGACTGCATGTCCTTAACTTTTGAACTTGGAACTCAAACTTCAGGACCAAGCGTCCTTAACTTTTGAACTTGTTAGTCAAAGTTAAGGACCTATTGCCCTTAACTTTTGATCTTGTAACTGTAACTTAGGGACTGCATGTCCTTAACTTTTGAACTTGGAACTCAAACTTTAGGACCAAGCGTCCTTAACTTTTGAACTTGTAAGTCAAAGTTAAGGACCTATTGTCCTTAACTTTTGATCTTGTAACTGTAAGTTAAGGACTGCATGTCCTTAACTTTTGAACTTGGAACTCAAACTTCGGGACCAAGCTTCCTTAACTTTTGAACTTGTAATTTAACAAGATTTTTTTTCTCATACCAAACGTATACAGTTGAATTATTAAATGAATTTAAATATTCTTGAAACTTGTAAAAAATTGTATAACATCAATTAGTAATATATTGGCGTCAAACATTAATTTTAGGACATTAAAATTAGAAAGAATGTCATACATATATAGAGAGATTAATTACTGATCAAATTAGATTAATTAACGAGAAGTGTCTTAATCTAGACACTCTCCAAGTTGATAGGATCCAAATGAAAAAAGGAAATACAATGGTAGGATTTGCCATCTTTCTTATTAAAGAATTAAAAACCAATTGATCGGAAAAGGTATTGTTTATGGTGGTAAGCGAGGGGGGATTGAGTAAAGGGATAATGCCGCTTTTTACTAATATTTTATAAAACATACTAGTACTAGTAAGAAAAGGAAGTCACATATTCAAAGTTGGGAAAATTTCTTCGTAACACCATGGTCCAAAAAGTTGGTTTTCAATGAGGACCGGTCTTCTCGTCACCAAGTGTTCATATACGGCGGCACAATTTTCTCCCTAACACATGAAAGAGATAAAAGAAAGGGTAACACAGTCTTTTCATTTTAATTTTAATAGACTAGTGGCTACTATTGCTAAACACTAAAAATGCTGGATAAAAAGTAAAGACCACCCTAAAAAGTGGCTACCCCATACAATTTTTAGAGCCCGAAAAAAGCCCAAACATTTTTATTAAATTTGTATGGTATCAATTTAATGAAGGTGGAATTGCCACGTAGGTGCGGCCGTTAACATGAACACAAAAACATAGGACTTATTAACTTCTTCATTCATGTCATCAGTTTTCTGCATTGGCAAAATATGCAAATGGCTTTCAGAGTGGCAGCGCGTCCCGTTGTAAGGCGAGCCAACATAGCTCTGCTCTCACTTCCTCCTCATTATCTCACAACTAAATCCCACGCTTTCGCTTCAAAATTTCTACCCAATTCAACCCCTCCTCTGCTGAATCAAAATGGTAACACTTTGATTTTGCTTACTTTAAGAGAAAAATCTCTTTTACTCTTTAATGATGAAACTTGGGTTGATTTCAATTTCTGTTTTTTTTTTTTTTTTTTTTTAAATTCTAAGGACTAAGATATTCGATTAGAGCAATCAGTGAAACAACTGTGGATCCTGTCGCACCAAAGAAGGATAATGAAGGCCACGAAACCTGGAAAATTAAGATGCTTTACGATGGAGACTGTCCCTTATGCATGCGTGAGGTAATGGACAGATAAATAATTAAATAAATTCTTCTCCGTCCCCTGTTGGAGGACATTTTTCTTTTAATTCTTTGATCATTACTAGTAAGAGATGCTGCTCTATTATATATTGGATGATGGTTTTGTCAGGTTGACATGTTAAAAGAGAGGAACAAAGGTTATGGAACAATCAAATTTGTGGACATTAGTTCTGATGAATACAGCCCAGAGGAGAATGAAGGCCTTGACTACAAGACGGTATGTTCCTTAACTGCCTTTGGTACGTAGTGTAACTTCAAATATTCATCAGTTATTAGTACATCCTGTATTCCTGTTCAATTATCTAGCAAGTACCTAGTTATACTAAACTCATCTTGCCTAGCAGTTCATAGTTTTATCCAGAACTTTTTTGAAATTTGTTATGACGCTGGTGTACGGGCCAGATTGTGCACCTTGACTATTCACCGGGTACTTGCTACCTCTCACGAGCACATGTACTGAGTCTTCCACTAAGATTGTTACGCGAAGCCTTCCTGAGTTTACTTGGAAGGGGGACGTAAGGCTAAGCAATGTATGTGCAGTTACTATCCGCCAATTGGGCTCCCCTCCGTACTCTAGACGAGACTGTTAGTGCTGTACGGGAAGACCAATGTCAAGAGCAATTGAGAGAACATAAAAGAGATTGAGAATGAAAGAAAGTTTGATTGCATTAATGAAAGCTACTACAGAAAGGCAAAACGGTGTCAGAGACACATTTGCTTGCTTGAAAGTTTGATTGCTTGATCCCCTAATAAAGCTTTAAAAAAATAAACTAAAGTTACAGCACTGGACATAACTAAGCTAGAGAGATATAATGGAAATACATGAAGTAAAACTATTCTATATTTACAATAGAAATGACTTAGATTCCTACAAGGTAGAAGCAGGTCCGTTGGCAGCAACCTTGTCTTTAGCACCAGAGTTTGCGTCGCGCGGCGCCGTTGGCATCTACCTGCCACTGGCGAGGGCTATCGGTGGGCGACATAGGCACAAGTTCGCTTGTCACTTGGCGCGTCCAAGACCACGGGGCCGTCCACGACGTTAGGCATAGGGAAGCTTGCCAGGACGCCATGAGCCGCGTCCTAGGGGTCATAGGCCATGACTGGAAAGCCGCCATGATAAGACTTACGCAAATGGGAAGAAAGCACCTATTAATTTTCCAGAATTTTCTTCTGTATCTAGTGCTCGAGCTCCCTTCTATTTTTCAAGAAGCAATGACGATTTTGTCACCACTTGTTTAGGTTATGGGAACAATACATGCAATACTATCAGATGGAACTGTGGTTACAAATGTTGAGGTTTGGCAAATTTTGATACTTATAATTTTCTCCTTCATATTTGAAAGTTTACATTTGTTTTATCTCTTTTATTACTGGTTTAGGCATTTAGACGACTCTATGAAGCAGTTGGGTTAGGATGGGTGTATGCCATTACAAAATATGAACCTGTAAGTCCTCTTCAATTCTAACTTTCTATTGTTGTGCCGCACCAGTTGGCATGTTCTCATGAATGGTTGTGATTTGCAGATTGCAACTATTGCTGATACTGTGTATGGAGTCTGGGCAAAGTATCGTCTTCAGATAACAGGTTAATCCCATTTGATTGTTATGTTTCAGACTGTCCATGTAAAGAAGTCTCCGGATAAAGAGCAGATGGATCTTATCCTCTTTATAGAACACTTATTCCTATAGATCACATGCATGTAGTTACTGCCTTCAATCATTTGGAAATCTTTAATGCAGTAGTATTTTGTTTCTCAGTTTTTATAATTATTTTTAAGCAGTTTAAAAAAATTTCCATCATGGAATGACAGAAGGAAAGTTTTTTCCAACAGACTAACAATATAGAGTGAACATTATTGAAAGAATTCTAACAGCATTACATTTGTTGTGATATCTTATCATGCCATCATTTTTGCACTTTAGTTCCTGAAGTGGTATTTCTTGTTACAGGTCGACCACCTTTAGAAGAAGTTATATTGGCACGAAAGAATAAGGTGGGTAAAGACTAAAGACTGCAGTGTCCCTATATGGTCATCATTTTCTTGAAGCTAAGTTCTTAGTTATCACTGTTCATACCAACAACAACAACAACATACCCGGTATAATCCCAGAAGAAGTGGGGTCTGGTGTTATCACTGTTCATACCATTTAAATGATTTCAACTAAACGAATAATCACAAAGAAAGCACGAGTACCTCTCTCGAGCCTTTCGATTGATATGCCGGTTGCATCATGTATTGGCTTCAGATCCATAAATATTTGGAACCTATTGATGCATTCAGCTTTTTCCTCCTGTCAGCATTGAAGAAAAATGCTGTTTAGATTTTTGTATCTAATGTCGGACACATGGAAATTGAATAAGATCTGGAGAGAATGGAATATTACACTTCATTTACTTTTCTGGCAGAAAACAAACCTGATTAGATCTTTAGTTTGTCTTTGACTAAAATGTTGAACTTATATCAGAAGACATTCAATAGATAAAGCATAAGGAGGAGCGTTTTGTTTGAACTATGTTTTTGATACATATGGAGAGCTACAAACTACTAAGATGTTGCCTTTGTTGTTTCATTCTATGTAGGAGGAAATGTGCAAGGACAGCAAGGCTTGCAAAATGTAGGAGTTTAGAATGTTGGAGTCATCGGATGTTTATTAACAGAGTCAGATCTACTTCTACGCTCTTGCTGAAGCTGATATTGTGTACAAGTATGAAAGGCCTTACAGTTGCTTTAGTCTTTTCAGCAATTGCTATAGAATTGTATACAGAACAGTTGTTTTCTATTGTTTTACATATTTCAAGAATAGAAGACTATACCAGAGTATCCAGAAATTTCTCTAATAGTTGGACAACTGATGTAGTTACAAATGTTTATCCTTTTAATTATTTGAATTTACTGATTAAAGAAAAAGAAAAAAGGAAGAGGATTCTCCTCCTTGTTCTTGAGAAGTCCTATATACCTCGTCATCCCAAAAGCAATTCATCTCTGCAGTATTGGTCATGGCATTAGAATGGGATCTATCATGTCAAAATGGTCATAAATGAAAGCTCATAAAATAACCAGGTGCAGTTCAGCAAATCATTTCTGATAAGATAACTAACCGCGATAAATAATTTTCTATGTTGTCAGGATTCAGAGGACTTCTATGAAAAAGAATAATGAAATAAGGCAACATGTATAATTTCTTTAAGTTAGAAATTCAGCCAACATGAGAACATCACTTGAGAAGTCATAGAAGCAGTTTGTAAGTGTTAAGTGCGGCATAGACAGAAAGAACAAATCCCTGAGTTTCTCCGACAGAGAACTTTAAGTAGTGCTAGTTGAGGACATCAGAACCGGACAGACAGATAAAAACACGTACGAACTAAACCAAAAAAAACTAAGATGATTACAGGAATACAAAGAAGATATAGTAGGAGTAGTACACGTTACAGGAGATAGCTGCATTCAGAGGATATCCCAATGGTGAGAATTTTTTACACTTCGAACTCAACTAGTAACTTTAAAGAGATGCTCAACGAAAATTCATTCTCCTTGTATGTAGCTTGAAAAATAAGAAAACCAGCATAGATGCTACAACAAATTATTGATTGACAGAGAGAGAGAGGCATACACTAGCATTGGGTAATTTCTAGGTCACCTTTACTTGTGGTAGCATCGTAACTTGTCTTATATTTAAGATGACATTTTAAGAAGGCTTTACCTGCAGATATCCATTTAATGACCTGATAGTGTAAAAAATTCTTTATACTGATGGTGTTTATAGCTTAAACTCTTTCCATATTGTTTTTGATAAACTCTTTCCATATTACCAGAGCAACAAGTTTTTTTTATCTTTGATAAGCACCAAAAGGAATCATACTGTATGTCTCTACAAAATTACCAGATGAACACCATCATTTGTTTTTGTTGCAGTTCCATTCAATGCATCTCGTCCAAATCTCCAGCAACTTGTTGACTATTTTCTCAACAAGTGAATTAGTACTTCCCCAAGCGACTTTACTTTAGTTTTCCTTTCTTGACTGGCTCTTGGAGCTCCATCTGGTAAAATGTATGAACACAAAACTTGCCTCACCAAGTATTTTTTCAACCCCCTTTGTTGTTGGCTACAGTCATATGAATCAACTTTGGCTACAGTAGCAAGAAACTTATTTTAAAAGGGAATAAAAGAGAAACATATAGTATTATTGAATTGAGTGGTGAGCAACAAAAAGAGGGCTCCTTATATAGGAGTTTAGATTTCACGAAATAAAGACTCATAATTATTGGGATTCTTAATTATGAGACGATAATCAATAATATTATATATAATTAACCTTGATATGAAATGAATCGAAACACATTCAAACATACAACGGTATTAGACTTTAAACATGCTAACATCCAACTATATTAGACTTTCAACATGCCATCTTAAAGTAATTTGAGAAATGCTAAGTGAAGTACTACAGGTTAAAAATTAAAGACTTCAAAGCAGCACTGCAGCAGAACAACAAGTAACTAGAATCTGCAGGGAAAAGTTATGTTTTCCTGTCTGTGATGAAGAGCTCTGAGATTATCCTACCAACTGATAACAACACGAGAGTAGTAAAAACTCATTCTACAATAGCACTTAAAAATCTATAGCAATCAGGAAAATCACTAAGAAAAAATGGACCTGTTATCAAACTCTTTAGTGACAGGCTAAAGCCATAGAATCAAATGACTTTCCGCTTCTTCAGAACTTGAGTATCTAATGCTGCAGCTTTTCTTCTTGCACAGAGCAATATTAAGACACCAAACAACAATCTCCACCGCCTCTGCGCCTTTACCATAGAGGCAGAAGCATCATGAGGTTGATGAGCATCGGATTCAGAACCAAAGTCTTCACACCCGAAGTTGAATTCATTAATCAAAATATCTTGGAATGAAGGACTATATAGTGGGAAGTTTGAGAAATCTAGGTTACTGATACTGGTGGAACCACAACCATTCGGACCGACTGCACTTGCAACTCTGGAGGTATGACAATGTCCATCACTTATTCTTAAATTCTCAACGGCGTTATTGGTGCTAGGAACCTCTCTACTTGGAGAATTCAAAGGGTTCAGCGATATTTGAGAAAGATAATGCACTAGAGATGTCTCATCATCAACCTGTACCACATGATCCCAACGGTCACATGCATCTACTAGCAGCCTTTGAGCCTTATCCTGTCAATCTCACTCCAGAATAGTAAGAACATCAATGAGATAAGAGCAACAAAGGAAAAATAAGGAAATGGAGAACAGTTCGGTCCAAAAATCATGCCTTATCAGTTTCAGATAACAAATGCATAGGTAGATAATGGAACTCCAGAATAAGCCCTAGCACCTCTCCGACAATGTTAAAAACCACACCTTCCTTTTCTTGAAAGTCAATAAAAGAGTACATCCGTTCATTTATAATGCATCTTCGAGCATGGCTTAATGTCTCCTCCAATTGTCTTGGCTTTAGATTAAGTACCTGAAAATCAACAAATAGATCCGTACTAGCTTTAGGTTGTAACAAGGGTGAAACATATCTTTACAATGAAAAATTGGTTTTAGATTTTTAATCTTAATGCTAACTATTAATACAAGGTTAAATAGGCAGCATCAGCCATGATCTTATAGTAGGTCTAGGTAACCAATCGACGAGTTAGTAAGTTTTCAGAATTAGCCCTTAAAGATGCATTCAGTTCAGCAACGAATAAACATGCTTATCTCGGTAGAAAGCACTCTGTAGGGTGAAACTTAAAAAGAAAAGATAAAACTAAATACACATTTGAGTCGGTCATGGTCTTTGAGGAGCAAAATCAGAAAGTCCTCTACTGTGTTGACATTTTCAATCCGGAGGTTCTTCTTACTTGCTCTGCCTACGTTTATTAACCGATGTACCCCATCGGATAGAGATGGTGGATCATGCTTCTCATAATCTGCAAACAGAACCAGCAGTAATCAGCATGCACTCTAACATGTTAGATCTTAACGGTTTAATTTCTCAGCTTTATCTTCCTATTGTGCCTCATCACTACTGAAATATAGAGTACTAAGAAAATTTAGTGAATCACATTTAGGTCTGATTCTAATGTCCAAGTGCAAGGCCACAATATGTCACAACATTTAGAGGTTCAACTTCATAGCCAACTTTACTCCCATAGTTTTAACCATGCTACCATGTATGTTAGCAAGTTAGATTGATTAACTCTAATATGTGCCTACTCTGATATGTCTCCTAAACTGTAATCTAGAATTCTGATACTTGTCTAGTATAAAAACTTCACCGGGAAAATTTCCTCAAAAGCTATAGTAAAAATTTTCTTTTCAAAACTTTGACACCTGTAAGAACCTTCCTTTATCTGCTCATATCATGTAAATAGAGAGCGACTTACATTGCTGGCGCCCATCCTTGACAGTGAAAGACTCAGTCCTTGCTTCTTTTACTTGAACACTATTGAAAGCGTCAAGAATTCTTGCACCTAGCCTGAATATACCCGTCCTCATATAGATTGAAGAATGTGTAAATCTGAGCTTATCTATAGAACCAACGCCTTTATCAAGTTTCACACGTACAGTTTCTGCAAGAAGAGACTTATTTCCTTCCCTCTCTTGGACAATATTTCTACAGAACTCTTCAGCTGTCCAATTACCTCCATCATCATCTCCAAATTCTCCCTTAAGAACAACTATCTCCACTTTAGCTGAGGCTTCTGGTCCAGATTCAACAATTTCTCCAGTATTATCATCAACTAAAGCCACTTCAATAGCATTACCTCCTTCTCCTTTAATTTCCATTCCGGTAAGTACAGGGTCGGATACCTTTGTCAAGAACTTTAACCTCAAGCTTCTTGGTTTGGGAGCTTGAATACCTTTCTCAGTGTTTCTGGATATGAGATTGACAATCAGATACTATCACTGGCTAAGAAAATAGGAATACAGAAAAAACTAGAGAATGTCCCTTACCCCTTGGCAATCAAAAACTTCTTCTCTGCCAGTTCAAGTTCGTGTTTTAGCTGGATAGAGAAAGTAGATTAAGAAGAAGTCTTTGCAAGAAGAACATCAACTTCATAACAACTAAGTCCCAAGAATTAAGCAGCATATGCTTTCTGGAGGAATAGCCACTGAATAGGAAATATACACCAAAAAACTGAATAGGAAATAGGGGTGCTTGTTTTGAAAAATTGAAGAGTTTGAAGAACAAAATGCCACCTTAATGATTCCTAACCTGACCTGTAAAGTCATAATGATTCATATGACACATTAGCAGCTATTCCCCTGCCCAACATGACAGGGGCTGATCCAGCGTAGTGGTGCCGGGTTCATCTGAACCCAATAATTTCGGCGTGGAACATAAATTTATGTGTAAAATTTATCTAAAATGGGAATAAATAGTAGATATGAACTCTTAACTTTAACAATACAATGGGTTCAATACTAAATTTTTTAGAGGCTGAACCCATAAATTTAAATCCTAGATCTGCCTTTGTCAACATCAGGCCACTTTATTTTCCCAATAATAGTAATTGATACTGGTCAATCTTTTACTAACTTGACTAAAGTTTGGTAAACCGAAATGCTAGGGATCAAAATCCATTGCGATGTCATCTATGAGAATGTAAGCATTTGACAAAATCATTGTGATGAAACTTGACTAAAAACTACAGCAAATTCCATACATTTGAAGTTCGAGTACAGTTTAATTGATTATAGATACACTTACTGCTCAGAAGTTCAAGAGTTGTACTTACAACATTACGAACCAAATTCTCCAACGTTGGCTTTAAAACGCGGTCAAAGGTCTGGATAACCATCACCTCCAGCAATTTCTCCAACTTTGGCATCAAAACGCGGTCAAAGGTCTGGATAACCATCACCTCCAGCAATTTCTTCATACTATTAAAAAAAAAAATCAAAGAACGTTGGTGACTGTCACATAAAGAAAGAATCTTGAATTTATTGGGAAAGAATATTGGCAAATAAGCAGAATCCATTTTAATCGGTGGAAAAAGAGAAAGTGAAAAAAGGAGGTTGAGTAAGAATATTCAGTACACAAACAGAAAGCCATATTTGTCAAATCCAAACAACATATATATGCTCAACAGTGCATGGTTTAAGGGTAAACGAGATGAGAGTTGACTTACGTTGGTGAAGAGAAAAAGGGTAACAGTTCATCCTCTGAATTGCTGTTCTGTGTTCCTAATTCCTGAGAATTCAACATTATGTCATTCAGAACAAATGTAAAGTAGTTTATGATTGGTGAAACTGTATAGGTAGAAAGACAGACAACATACATATATATAGGGAGTGAAGACTTTTCTTGATATAGAGTGACAAGGAATGTGGGTCCCATAGAAGCCGTGTTCGTACGACCCAATTGAGAGAAACACACACTCTCCTACACCACCTATCACCTATGTCGTCGTTGCCCTGCCCCTGGATTTTGTTTCTGTACAATTCAATCTTAAAATTTGGTCTTTTTATCCTAAGGCTTTTGATCGAGTTTTATATGATTTTAATTTACTTAATAATTTCAAAATTCCTGGATTCTTCGGTCTTTCTTTTCTAAATGATTATAACAATAAAATTAAGCCCTAGTCGTGTTTTCAAGTTTTGTTATCTATTTCTATGCATAATAATACCTATATTTTATTTATACAAATGGGAAAACAGTGTCTGTGCTTTTCCTTATCTTACGCTTCTTCACTTGTGGAAAACACTATATTAACCATATCTTAAATGTTTCTTTTTAAATAGAAAATAAAATCTCAAATATACAAACTTCCAAAGCCACCTTTTCTTCGTTTTATTCGTCCGTTGTTGTCATTCTGTTCTATTTTAATTTAGTTTATATGATTGATTTAGTGGTTAAAATTAAAAAGAGTTTGAAAGCATAGAATAACGGTCTGCATTACAGTTTTGCAGAAGTGACATAATTAACAAAGAAAGTTTAGTATATGTAATGTAATAGGAGATCCTCTTGAACCAACAAGTGTATTATTTCTAACAACAAGACGATAAAATAAACTATTTTAAGATGGTGAATACGACCCCAAAAGGATAGAGCGAAAATGGTGAAAGGGTTAGCTAGCGTTTGGCCATAGATTTTCATATTTGTTTTGAAAAATCTGATTTGAGGAAGTTTGATTTGAAGATAAAAATGTGTTTGGACATACGTTTTCAAAACATATTTCCCAACTTTATTTTGGAAAAACATGTATAACATTCCCAAAATCTTGGGATTTGAAGTTTGAAATTTGAGATTTTGCCAAAATATGGGCAAAATTTATGGCCAAACATGAGTTTGTCAAATAAATCCCAAATTTATTTTGGCAAAAGTCATGGCGAAACGAGTCTGTAGTTTCTAGATGATCGGAAATAAAATAACAAAAGGAACTGTCAGGAACTTCTTTTTTGCTACACAAAATAAAAAGAAAAAAAGAACTGTTAGACTCTAAAAAATTTGAACATTTAATGGACGGTACATAATCAGTTCCAGGAGACAATATATGTCAAGCAACATCATTTTTTTCTACTTATGTGTTTCCTCACATTATTAATACATATTTTAATAAAAAATTTAAAAGAAGCGATCGCTTCATTAAGCATGCATCCGTCCCTGATCAGTTCTATAAACAAGAAGGGGGAGGAAATCACCTGATATTTGATAGAACATACAAATAAATGGTATATCAGTTCTAAGTGTACAAAGATACTTTTGTATAAAATGTTCCTCCTTTGAACTGGCATTCATTCTTTCGGACATAATAACAAATAAATCATTACATTTCTTCATAAATTCTAACAATGCAAGCTCATTAAATAGTTCATGTTAGAGCATGAACTCAAGTTATTCATACAAATCATCACCTTCACACAAATTTCAAAATGAAGTAATTAAAATTATTCATTCAACTAGCTGAAATCCAACAGAGCATCTCTGGGGTTCTTGTTTTCCATGTGCCTATCAGGAAAATTTCCGCTTCTTAGTAATACGAACCTTTTTAAGTTTAACAAACCTCTTCATGAGTAAGAACCATTTAGTTATGCTGGATATCTTGGGCCAACTCTTCTTGAACTTGCCTTTCCGCATAGAGGCCACAGGATCCACCGAGACGATGTTGCTCAAACTTGAGGGAACATAAGGAGAATCATCAAGTTGAATTTCATCAGAACTAAGAAACTTCACAATTTTCTCCAAATATTCTCCTGTATCCGAATTCACAGGTGTGATCTGGTTGAAGGATCCCAGATGTAGGATATCCCTATCATTTTGCAGCTGATCCGAAGAAGTGAAAGCGAGTGACATCCCATCTGACTCTCTATGCTGGTCCGCAATTGCATAAGAAGTTGAGCACTCAGCACTCACTACCCACTGCTTACTTTCAGCACCCAAATGTGACTAAATTAAAGAAAATTGTCAATCTACTATATATAGTTCTTTGCAAAATTAAAAAGAAATATATCCTTCTTTTTCATCACATTGCAATGGACATTTACACTGCAGGGTAATAGGTACTGTTAGTTGTGCAAGCAAAATAATTTGGTGAAAGACTACTCACTGAAGTATTTTGAAGCTCCGAATGCTGGCAATCGTCAACCGTGGGACAGGATGATGGGGAAAATTTGGACGATGATAAGTGATGTTTAATAGTAGAAGTCTCGTTATCAAATTTTAAAACATTTTCCCAGTTTGCAAATGCAGTTTCCACTAACTTGTGGGCAGACGCCTGTAATTATAAGTCCAAGATCAAAAGGAGGAATTAGAAATGGCCAACAGATGAGTATTTTACATGACAATCAATGAATAGTAGATACAGACTTTTTGGGATTCAGAGAGTATGTTGTAATGGTTTAAACCAGGCCCTGAGTCCATCCATGTCACCTGGCCATTAACATTAAACACCACTGCAAATCTTTGTTCGGTCTCCACATGATAATACAAGTATTTTCTTCCATCAAGATTGCCTGTCTTTGCATGCCTTGTTGTGGTTTTCCACCAATCACCAGACATGCTTTTGCCAAGGATCTGCAGGTATGGAAAGTAAGAACTCATCATTTGTATGACTACTTCTTACTGAAATGGAAAAAATTACTACAGTTATATAATACTATTAAGGTGCATTTCCCCAGCGTTTAGGGGCTATGGTAAACCATTAGTACATTGTATTATTTCTAAAACATGAGAGTTTGATAATGAGCTGTTACTTCATCCATCTCTTTAAAGTCATATTTTTTCAGTTTTTGGACATGTTTATGATTGCACAGTGCGATGATTCAAAGTTATGAATAAAGAAGAGACTACAGAGGTTACCAATTAAGGTGATCACAGCAGGAAGCTTTTGCTAAAAGTGAGCAAGGATTAAGGACATGGAAATCCTTGAAGATATTCAACTGGAACAACTCATACAACATCTTCAAATGCAAAACATAGCGAGCCACTGGTTTTGTAGCCCGGCCCCCTCAACCCCCATTCTTTTTTTTTTAAAAAGTAAAAAAGAAAACAAATTGCAGGTGAAAATAAATAAATAAATAAATAGAAAAAGCCGTCACTCTTTATATCTGGTAGTCAGGACTCAGGAGATAGAGTTGCTTCAAGCCTTTGCATTAAGATACTTTTTAAAAAACTGCTGTTTAGCAACAAAAATGTAAAAACAACCTGTCAGGAAAAGGAGTCTAATATATTTGCATGTTGATTTACTGTTAAGTGCTAAGTTGCTCGGACTCGGGTGCGTGTAGACGGATCCGAGTATCGGATACGACGAAATCTAAATTTTAAGATTCGGGGGTGCGGATCTGGATAGGGATACGGGTGCGGGGATTCGGATAATACAAAATAGAGCTATAAAAATATTGTAAATTTTGAGAGATATTCTGTGAAAAACTTAAATGAATATTGTACAACACAATCTTTCATTCTCCAAGATGGACATTATTCTTCCACAGTTCTAAATCTGTTTTATTTTTGATTTTGAGAAATCAAAATCTCAATTTTTCTCCCAAATTTGTCGATCTCCGGTCAAAGTGTCCGAAGTCAGTTGACCGTATCCGAGACGTATCCCGTCCCGGTATTGGTATCCGTCCCGTATCCAAACGGGGACGGTACCAAAATCGAAGAGTCCGCACAACTTAGGTTAAGAAGCAGGAAATGTATGTGCACGTGCAGTAACAGCCCTTTCATGAACCGCAAAATATATATCACAAGTTAAAGATGCAAGTATAAATTTTGTGAAGTAAAGGTTGTTAGAAGAAAATTTCTTACATGCTGTAGCCTGTGAGGATTGTTGTAGAGTTGAATTAGGAAATCCTCCACTGTCCTGATACCATTTTCAGTCAACCGCTTATGGAAAGGACCATTCCGTTGAATCTGTTCTAGTCTCCATATATCATCAGTTGGTGATGGAGGGTACCGCTTCTTGCTTTCTGAAACATGATATATTTTCAGTTCAAACTTAACAAATTACGATAAAACTTCACATTTTTCTAATTAGAGACAATGTATATACTCACTTAAACGTTTATCCTTAACAGTGAAGTGTCCTGTCACAGCCTCTCTCACTTTAATTTCTTCAGGTAGATCTATAACCTTTGCTCCTAGCCTTACCACTTCCAACTTCCTCATATGCTTTGGAGTGTGTTTGAATCGAATTTCATCAATAGAAACAATGCCTCCTTGTAACCTCAGATATGGATTTTTACGGTGCGTTGATTTTCCAACTCTTTTTTGCATCATAATATAACTATTTAGTTCTTCCCCATCACCACCAAGATCTTCCTTTAGTAGAAAAATTTCAACTTCCGCTGAGGATAGAGGTCCATGTATCACAGGGAGTCCTGTAATAGCATCAACCAATTCCAATTTGGTTCCTTCGGGAAAGATACACTCTCCAGTAAATACCAGTGGAGCAATCTCGTGTGAGAACTTTAAAAGTAGACATCTTCTTTCAGAAGGATGGATTTTCTTCTGGGAATTCCTGTTTTTTAATATATAAAATGCTGAAATAGCTTAACCTCAGATACAACGTGAAATTGCATAAGGTAATGTAAGTTTAAAGCCAATAACAAGAAGCAAGCAGTGCTCATCCTTATAGTAGTTTTCTGCCTGATGCATCGGCATAATATTGGCATTTATATCAAATTATCAAATTATTTTAGGAAAAATAAAAATAGAGACGCAGTGGTAACAATGATTCTTCAGACAATATTCCAAAAAGCTCTATGATTCCTCACCTGTTCCGAGCAGCCAAAATAATTTCCAAGCCAAAGTGAAATTCATCCCCCACCTTGATACATAAAATGTTGATTAAATAGTTAGGTCCATATTCAAAGACTAGCAACAACAATAGCAACATACCCAGTGTAGTCTCACAAGTGGGTTTTGGGGAGGGTAGAGTGTACGTTCACCTTACCCCTGCCTTCAGAGGGTAGAGAGGCTTTTTCCGAAAGATTCTCGGCTCAGAAAGGAAAAACGGAAGGGGCAATACAAAAGATTACAAAATTCAACTTGGTTAAAAGGATGATCTATTTCATTTTCTGAACTATAACAGGTTTCACTTCTTACAGTTTCCAATTAAATTGCGTTACTCTTGTGTTTAATTATCCTCGATCTTCTCTTTGATTGCTATAAATAAAATCACGTCGTAATCTAGTACTTTCTATTTAAGAATTGATCTATATATGCAACTCAATCAAAAATGTTTGATGCTCAATTGGAAAGTGGATTCTGTGCCTAGACACGAAACCATTGACTAAAAGTTCGATCTTAAAAGAGTGAAAACCTTTAAGGACAACTTTGAAGAAATCTCCTGATAAAACATGTTATAACTTATAAACTTGATGCATGTTTAGCGAGCATTAATAAGGACAGTAACTTTAGTTCGCCTGGACGGCGAAATTGTGGTATCTTCATAGAAAAAAATCCAATAAAATCTAGCAAGAAGCATTTCATAAAAGTGAATTCTTGTACTTCTAACCTCGTTGTCATCATATACACTGTGTATATAAATACGGAAAATGTCCAAATATGCCCTCGTACTATACGGAAAACCTCACTGGTTCTTCTGACCTGAAGGAAATGAAAATCGTCGAAGAAATTTTTTCGATGGTGTTAATTGGGTGAAGGTAGATATGATTATTCTGATCTTGAAGGTCTTGTTGTTCCCTTCAGATCTGAAGCTCCACAGTGAACAACACCTGAATAACCATATCCTACCATCACCAAATTAACACCACCGGAAAAAAATTTCCGACAATTTTCATCTCCTTCTTTTCAGAAGAACCAGAGCCTTCTCTCTTGGAAGGTTTTGGTGGTGTAGGTTTGATTTTTAGGAATAAAATTACGTGAAATTGGTGACGAAAATGGAAAAGGAATCGGCAATGGAGGAAATCGGATATGAGAGAAAGAAAAAGAAAAAAAAAAGAAGGAAAAAAAAAGAAAGGTAAAGAAAAAAAAAGTACTAATAAAAAGTAGATAGTGTTTGTAATACATTTTAATACAATTAAAGAAAGAGCCAAAGTATGGACCAATTATGCGACGGTAAAGGCATGTATGGACCAATTATGTGACGGTAAAGGTATATATGAGCTAAAGTATTAACGAAGGGCAAATGTGCTCAATTTCGTATAGAAGGGCATATTTGGACCTTTTCCGATATAAATATATACTCCCTTTGTTTCCAAATATGAAAAAAGAGTTATTCTTTTTTAAACAGATTAAAAAAGAAAAAGGGAATAGGTCATTCCTTTTGATAGGGGTGGCAAAATGGTGAAAAGAAAACAGTTAATCACCCATATTATCTACTAAAAATGGGTTGGATAATGGACTTTTTAAAAACTGGTAAAATATGTATAAGAACCATATTATCCATTTAGAAAATGGGTAAGCAATGGATAACCAATGAGTCTAACTTTTACAATTGTAAAGCCTCAAATAGAGGGTTCCTCAAGTTAGGGAAACTAAGAATTCTCCCAAAAGTAATCATATGCAAGAAGTCATGCATAATATGATTAATCCGTTTTTTCTCCGTATTAAATGTGATCGAATTGGATAATTTATCCGATTTTTCATTACATGTTTCGACCCGACCCGCCCATTTACCACTCCTACCTTTTGATAATATGGGTCCTCGGAAATTTTAGAAAGCGGTGGACAACGGTGTCAGTCTATCTCACTGTTTAGCTTTGTTAGTCAGATTCTGTAGCCAGAGATTTTGCATTCAGTCTGTAACTTTTAATTCCTTTTCCTTGTTTTGTGAATTCAGTCAATGACCAAATATCCTTTTTGTGTAAAGTGTTCCTTCTTTTCCCGTTCTTTATATATATGAATAATGTCCATTTCTTCACAAAGAAAAATTAAAGTCTAGCTCCTATCCTATTCCTTTCATTCCAGATCTGCCAGAAGTGGACTGTCGTCCAAAAAGTTTTCTTTTCAACAGCATATCAAAAGATCTTTGTCAAGTATATGAAACCAATAAAATAGAACCATAAAGCTGAAGTCAAATAAAGGGATTATCCTAAGCAAATGAACATAGATTTTTCCGACATAACTACACCAAATATAAGTGGTGGAAGAAAAACAAAACCACACCAAAGTTAAGCTAGCAAGAATAAATAATACTGTGAAGCTAAAGTAACAAGCCGTACAACCAAAAAGAAAGAAAAGATGTTGTTACAAATTAAGGAGCGTTGCTGGGAATAATTAATAGCAAATTGAGCTCACCGGAAACGGAAACAAAGCCAGTAGAAAGGCGACCACAATCCGCCGGAGCTTACAGAGCGAGACGACGTCCCTTATTGCCCTGAGAAGAGGAAAACCAATAAAAGAGCAGAAATGACTCAAGTCAACGTCAACGATAATCCCCATATTCAATACTCTCAAAGCACAAGTATTATCACATGCCAACTGGCCACACATGACAAATTTAAAAATGGTAAAAGGTCACTAACATATCAGTAACACACTAATACAATCTGAAAACATTTTAGCACAAACACAGCTAACCAAATTAAGCAATAAATCACTTCATTTATTATTTCTTTGGATTTGATGAATTAAATGATAATTACGTAAATAAATCCAGCACTAATCAAGTAACTACATAAACTGTGTGCATGTCCATTTATGATGTGAAAGAAGTTTTGAACTGGTTAAATTTACTTACCTGGTAAAAGGAGGACTAGAGTTTCTTGTTTCAGTATCTAAGTTCTTGTGTCCTTCTCCACCATTACCATCTTGATCTTCGAACAGTAAGATTTGTTCCATCAAATCTTTGCCAACAACAAACCGAATGCTATAGTCTATGCAAGACAATGCGTGCAGCCCACCTGAGATATAGTTATGTTATATAGACGGTTTTAGAGTGGTGCAAAAATAAAATAAAAAAAGAAATGGGTGAAAATTGGGTTACGTGCCTCTTTCCTAGCTAGCTTAGTGAAAGACGCGTAATGACGGCTCAATTATCCTCCGTTAAGTCGTAATAGTAGGAAGCTCAGTGGCAAAAATGCTATTAGAAAAAAAAAACATTTTTGCCTACAAAAAAGTACTTTTTGTCAAAAAAAAATAAAAAAGAAATTGACCGTTCAAGCCTAATTCCGACCCCTATAGCCTATTTTCCACTGCCGACCGAAAATCGTCAAAAACTAACTTTCGCCAATTCAAACCTAATTCTACACCGGACCTCATAAAATTAATCCGGACATACTCCTAAGTCCCAAATCACCTAACGAAGCTATTCGAGTTATAAAATTCACATTCTGAGGTCGTTTACCAATAAGTCAATTCTCAGTTGACTTTTCCCATTTTAAGGCTATTTTTAGAGGCTAATTGACTGAACTCTCACTACAATCATTCGATTTCAAGCCTATCAACTCTAATACATCAAATACAGTATAACCAATCTATAACAAGGCGATAACAACAATTATAATGCACTATACGCATTTCTACATTGGTTTCATATATTCATATGATGGCATGTAGAGTATACTGGCATTCTTGGCATATTTTGTACATTTTCTGATAAACTATTAGCATGTCTAATTTCTGTACACTGTTTAATTGTAAATTCTGAGGTTTAGTCCATCACTACCTCCCAGCCCATAGGTTGGGTTTGTTACTTACTGAGTTGGTGTACTCACGTTACTCACTGCACTTTGTGTGCAGATCCAGGTTCATCGGGACCCGGTAGCGGTTGCTGATTTTCTATTAGAGTTTCTTTTGGAGTATTCGAGGTAGCAGCTGGCGATCGAGTCCTCGTTTCCTCCTTCTTTATCTACCTACTGCATTTTATTATTTCAGGAGCATTATGTCGGTTTTGTATTTCGACCTTTTATCTATAGTGGCTCATGACTCGGTGACACCAGATCGGGGACTTGTTTTAGTTGGATTTTTTTATGCGGTTAAACATTTTTGATGCTTTATAAATGAGACTCTTGCTGTAAATATTTTGATTTTTCATGAAAACGACTTTAAGCGAATGAAATGTGTGGCTTGCCTGATTTCACGATAGGCGCCATCACAATTGGGGTTTTGGGGTCGTGACAGTTTCGTCCTCGAGGCCCATTCTAGACCATCTCGAAACCCCGATTCATAGCAGCTCAGTTTGCTTAATCTACTGTTCTTAAGTTCTTATTTCACTTTCTTTACTCGACACTTAGTATCTACTTCTTAACGACTAGCATTAAAATAGATCACGTATTTTTAGAATCACAAAATCAAATCTAATTGTAATTACCATTTTCAAGGTAAACATTTATTATTTTACGTTTTTTTTGCAATCTAATAAATAATTATCCAATTAAATAGAAGAAAATTTAGTATATTTTTAACCGTTCCCTAAAATAATAGCCGATAAAATATTTTATTTATTTATATATGTGTGTTATATACATATAATATACACATTCTATATATATTTTGGCTAGCAAATGCAATTAGTTTAGGTCGATCGATTAATTTTATATTTTTCTCTTAAAATAGGAATGCCCAACCCAGTCTCACCCAATACCCATATACATAAGTTAAAATAATATTAAAAGTGAATTCTTCCCTCATAAAAATTTAGTTCGGAATGCATGAGATTCTTACAAAAAAAAAAAAGGGAAATAAAAGGTATAATTAGAGAGCACTTGAAATAAAAATTCTATCGATTTGAATAAAAATCGTGAAAAGAAAAACAAAAGCCAGAAGTATCATCTTTTGAAGGATTTACTATTCATCCCTATTTTAATTGGATTATTATTTATTAGACTGAAAATAAGAAATTAAATAACCACAAAACCAGAAAATATTATTGAAAAAAATTATATTTTCCAATCACTATGATTTTTGTGTGAGTTAGTAAATTTTTTATGATTTTTATGTGAGAAAACATAGTTATATGACTTCAGTGAATAAAAAGTCAGAGTCACATAAATTTTGTGTGAGAAAACAAAATTATATGACTTTAATGAGAAAAAAAAACAATTTGTGAAATTTACCCCGGGTTGGCTACAAGCTATTACCTACGCGTAGTAAAAAAATAGAGTTGAAATTATACACTAAATTAATTAAATTTTTAATACAAAAAAAATCCAACAGTAAATAATTCCTATATTACAATCCATGTATTATGATCAGACATTAAAATCTATATGCATTACTAATCCCTGCATATCTCGCTAATTTGAAAACAAACCATCCTTAAACTCTCATTATTTTGGCTTCTATATTACCAGCTACAACAGATTAACCAATGAAACAATGATCTACTAATCCCAAATGCTTTCAGGGAGAGGATGGTAACTTAAATAGTCATACATAAACGGATCTGTTGAGCTATTGATTTGGTTTTCGGAGTCTACAATTATTCTCCTCGGCATAACATAAACATTAGGCATTGGTAGCCGTTGTATATCAGTTGGACAAACATCAATTGGTGAACTAGAAGAGCAAAACATTTTAAAAGTATCATCATCCAAAAGCTTGATATTTTCGCCATTTTGATAGGCTGTTTTTACCAGCTCCATAGCATAAGCCTATCAACAGATCATAAAGTAGGGAAAGGAATCAATAAAAGTCAGACATTACTTTACTCCTCTGGACAAGTAATTAAACAAAAGAAAAAGGAACGAAGTTAATAAATAGAACCTTTTGAGTTCCAGAGAGATTCTCAACTGACACGAATTGACCCTCTTGGTAAACTCCAATCACTTCTCCCACATCATTAAATACCACTGATTTCACATTTTGCTGGGAATTATGGACACAAGGATACAAGTATCTTTTCAAGTCAAGTTTACTCTTTGCCTTATTAACTGCTGCATCCAATTTCTTGGTGTACATACGCCTGCCAAGGATCTTTAGATATGCAAACGTTTTGAGTATCACTTAACAGTTGACACATAAAAAAAAGTAAAATATATAGTTTAAACAGAGAGATTCTATTCTAATATAACCATCATAATTAATGGCCTTAAAACAATGGCAATAGAAAGACAAAATAAATAAATAAAAAGCAGGAACTATCATAAATGATAAGCTAAAAAATTACACAAAAAGAAAAAATAACCTACAAGCAGATAAGACGAAGCAATTGTAACTTCATATCCGATCAGAATGATTTCATTGGGTTCAATCCATAGATGCTACAGCTTGAACTGCCTCGCCAAGAGACGGGATATGCAGGAAAATTAGGGAGCTGAGACATAGTTTGCCTCCCCTCCCTTATACAACGTATGTTTAATTATTTCAACAACTACGTACTTATCCACTTACCTGGACAGGGTCAATGGGCAATAATAAAACCTAGGCCTCCATTGCATTTTGGAGGGTGTTTGACTAAGGTCGGCCTAAATGATTGAATCTACATCATAATTTGAGACAATGGAGACTAGCGTATATGTGGGCCCTTTATGAAGGAAAAAAAAACGTACCGTCCACATTAGTTATGGATAGAACCGGCAATGGTACTATCAGGAAATTTTGCATTTGATGAACCGTCATCAAAAATAGATATATGGAAAGTCAAATTTTAACTTATACTAAGCGGTAAAATTAAATTTATGAAAAGAGTAGTTTAAAGAAAGTGGTACACCGTCAACTATATATGTTGTTGAAGTGATTGCAAGGGAGGGAATAAATAAATTCTTACACAGAGTAGCTTTTCACGGCTCAAAAAGTATTGAGTTAAGAAATCCCTGACGGTCTTAATGCTTTCCTTCATCAAACGGGTATGGAAAGGACCGTCTTTGCCAATTGTTTGCATTTTCCATACTTCATCTTCAAGAGTTAAGGGCCTCTGGCTCTTGCTCACTGCAAAATTGAAGCCATAGTTATACATGTAACAATATTTTCTCTAATTTTTTTTATTATTCAGAAAGCAGAAAAGTCACTGAACCACATGTAGCAACCAAACCTATGACATGTATAGACTATAGTCCATTTTAATTAATCCAACAAATGTCGCAAATTCATCAAACCCAAAAGCGTGCAGGTGAACTTGTGACCTGTCTAATTAATATAGAATCTCATTTTTTCTCTCTCTCTCTATATATTTGTAATAAGCTTGCAAACCGAAGATTGTTAGTAGTATTTGTTAGGATTTTGCCCTGAATTTCTAATTCTATTAGGACTACTTTTTCTTGAAGGAATGGAAAAAGACTCCTAAAAGGATTAAATCTCCTTAATATGTCTTACCTTTTCTTGGAAGACAAGTTTTGCACATCTATAAATTAAGGATTTCTACTTCTCACAAAACGAACAACAAAAGAACATCCACAATGTAGTCATTAAAGAGTTTTGTTTAGGGGGAGATTTTTCTCTCGATAGTTTTTTCTCTTTTATATTAGTTTTATCATATGTAGATCAATTGATCAAACAATTATCAACTATTATGCTTAGTTTAGTATATTTTTCTTTTGTCGTCATGATTTATCGTTCATCAAGCTTTGTATTATTAGTTTCCGCATGCACCATGTTATTTCGATCCCAACAGTATTTTTCCTTAGACCTCTTCTCGTTAGCTCGCCCTCCAATGGGTCCATCGATCATAAAAAATCTGACCCCCATCAGTCTCATACTTTGACCCACTTAGACAAACAATAATTGATACACAAATTCATTGCAGGACTTATTACACAGGCTAGCTTATTGGCATCCAAAATTAAATTAAAGATCAATGAAATAGAATTAGGGGAATCTTAAAGTAAAAACAAACCAATAGTATGAATTAAATACGTACTGGAACGACGATCCTTCACAAAGAATGATTGTGTGACTGCTTCCACAATTGTTGTTCCATTGTAAGGAAACACAGCTCTTGCACCTAGTCTCAACTCACGTTTTCTCATAGGCACGTTGGTATGTTTGAATGAAATATGACTTACAGAAACACTTCCATCTTTCAACGTGACATGAGGATCTCCCCGAATCAGCGATTTGTTATCACTACAACTCGTAAATTTTTTCTCAAGGACAACTATTTCCACCTTTGCTGATGCTTCAGGTCCAGAACTTATGATATTCTGAGTACGAGGGTCAATTAAATGTAGATTTAAGGTGTTGCCCTCTTCACCTATGGGGATTCCAGTAAAAATTGGACCATTTATGTTGTTTGAAAACTTCAATTCTAAATGTCGTGAATCATACGACTGATCACAAGGATTTAAATTTTCCTGCGCTTTCCTGAATAACATGTATACAAATAATGTCGGTATCATACGGACAGCAATAAAAATAACAGCAGCAAAGGTACAACAAATAACTATGAAATATAAAAAGAGACGCTTATCATTGCCTTGGGCCGATTGAAATCTCCACAGGTCCCGGTTCAACACCTGCCGCCTGTAGTTGCACAAAGAATTTAGATGACCATCGTAAAAGTCTTTATGTCAAGAGTTTATTTTCACTATATAGACGGTGTAAAAAAATATTTACACTGTTTAATTTCCTAAAAGATAATTACAAGTAGTTGTTCATGAAAATAAAATTGGCAACATAATAATTACATGCTACAACAGGTTAAACTACAATATGTTACTGTAAAACATTTTATACTATCAGTGTAGATAAATTATTTCCTTATATCAAATAATCTAGGGCACAAACCAGCGCCCTAATTAAAATTTTCGACATCTCGAATTGAAGAGAAGCCATAAAAACCGAAGATTAGTACCATCGAGACAAGAAAGAGATTAACATTAGAAACTATTGATACCGACGGAGTGAACCAAATTTAAGAAGGTTAAAAAGGAGTAAAAGAACCAATTCGTACACATTAGGCAAATTATGTCATAGAAGTTCCCGTAGTTAACAATTCGAAGGTCACTCTCTGAGCCATTAGGGCACTATTAGCTGAAATAAATGTGATCATTTTGGGATGAAGCAATAGTATCCCTTGTAACTTTGGTTGAGGTTGAAATAAAAAGATCTAAGTAGTCGCTGTAAAAGAAGTCATTACCAATTAAAGGACCTCTGACCGAAAAAGAAATAGAAAAAGAAAAAGAAATATTCATGGTCAATGATTTTTCAGCATAACAAGTTGCAGTAAAGGGACAAAACATTACTTTGACTTTGTGTGGAATATGCTCTAATTCTACTTACTTTCTAAATCTCGACTTAATTCTCTCCTTTTAGCTTCCATTGCTTATTTTGATCATCTCAATCTCAATATATGTAAATTCTTAACATGTCAATATTATTATCTAGAAAATCTGAATCAAAGTACAATATTGTTTCAAAATTTTATTTTTGACTGCAGGAATTCGAAAAAGAAAATTTTATTTTGGCTGTCTTTCCTGGATCGGAGTCGAACAAACCAGACAATCCATTTTTGGTAGAATGTGATATTGGTCCACGTTTCTGACAACCAGCGGAAAAAAGAGATTTGAAGACTTTTGCATAACACCAAAATAATGTTAGTCCATTTAGTATATTTTCCAAGCTATTTTGAGCTTCTAGCCTATAAGATTTGATTTTGTTCACATTAATCACAATGGGTTGTTAGGTTCCTAAGATCCTTTTCTCCAATCTTGAGAACTCAATCAATGACCACACGACTACAATCTAACAATATTCTAACCCTAAATTAATACATAGTATACTAAAAGAAAGAAAAAACCGTGTGAAAATTAGGCACCTTAAAAAGTTCAGGAAACCCTATTTTAATATCAACCTAAGCACCAAGGCACAAATAAAATAGAAAAAACTGGCAGGCGTATATATAAAACAAAGATTTAGGTTTACTATGTATATACACTATCATTTCATTTCAAAAGTTAAAACCTGTAATTATCTAACAAGTACATATGATTAAGTAAATATTTTATACCGTCTAAAATATAAACTCAATAAAGAAACCATACAATATTAATATATAGTAATTAATGAAGATGGTACACACAGCTGGATCAACGCAGAGCCGCCTAATTGACTTCAGTAAACGCACGACTCGCACAGCCATAACAGACCTGTTCAAAGTCCAAAAATGAAGTATAATTAGCACTAAGCATCCAGAGCAATAAATTAAGCAGAAGGGGATGAACGAAATAATCAGTTTCTAATTATCTATACAGTTAATCCCGAGAAGACTTGCGCTTCAGATATAAGATAATTGACAACGCTAAAAGAGATAGATAAAACCAAGAAAAATGAAAAGCAAAGTTAATAAGCAAAAGACCCAGAGAGAAAGAGAGTATGAAAGGTCACACACTTTCTTAGTTTGTGGAATTTTCTCTTCCTTTGAAATGAAGCCGAGGCACGAATAGAAAAACTAGGAGAATTGTCACCAAGATCCATAGCGCATGTGTTTTTCTAAAATTGTATGTGTTTTTGTTCTTTCTAAACTGTATGTAAGAACCCTAAAATTGAGTAGTTTTTGGTAATGTATTTTTATTACCAGTAGTATATATTGATTAAAGCGAGGGCTAGCTATTTATAGCGAGAAATTCTGCTCAATGTGAGTGAAGATATCCAAAATATCCCAGTATTCATGAAAGCGGCACGTAGATTCGTTGGATACCCAAACTTTACGAAGAAACATCAGTGAAGCCGAATTGCAATTTACAAATCTCCTGTAGCTGAGAGTCATTTGAACACCCTCTAGCCTATACACTTAAAAATAAAACTAGCAAAAGAATTAAATAAACGACGAAAGAGAGAGAGAAGGGAACAAGAAAATAAATAAGATTAAGTAAATAACAATGACAAAGAATATTTGTTCCCTTTGATTCTATTTTATACATGGCACACTTTTTCTTTTTTGTTTGTCGGAAAAAAAGAATGATACATTTTATATTTAAAAATATTTTAACTTTAAACTTTTTATATTATACTTAATGAGAAAATTTATGGTCACATAATTATTTATAGGTTTATTTTAGACTACAAATTTTAAAATTCAAAAAAATAATAATAAAATTTTAAATTCTTTCTTTCTTTATTTCTTAAAGTTTGTTTTAAGTCAATGTCATCACATAAATGGGACGCATGGAATAATATGTTAGTATTAGTGGTGGCAAATGGGCGGGTTGGATTGGATTTGGGCGGGTTAAAAATGAGTTGAGCGAAAATGGGTCGGGTCTCAATCGCCCATATTTTATGCGGGTAAAAAACGGATTGGGTGTCAAATGGGCGGGTTGAATATGTGTTAACCCATATTATATAAGTGTATTTTTTTTCTAATGCAATTTATACGAGTTGTATTTTTTTTCCGGAAAATGTTTTACAATTTTCCCATGTTTGGTAGGCTTAAATATTTTGGAAAATATTTTCCCTATCAAGAGAAGGGAAAACATTTTCTAAAACTACTTCTCAACTATCCCCACCCTATTCCTTACCCTCACCAACCCATCCCATACCCACCCACCTAACCCCAACCCGTGCCCTCTCTCCAAAAAGTTTTGTTTTTCGTCACCACCCACCGTTAAGGTATAGCGTCCAATTTTTGGGCGCTATACATTAAAAAATAACAATTTAATGTATAGCGTCCAGTTTTTTGGGTAAGTCATCGAACCGCACAATATGATGAAGAAACCGCAGGCTCACTAGGTTCCCCGAAGTGTTCGAAAACAAGACTCCCCCAAATAGAAGAAGAACCAGCAACCTCGTATATCGTGCAATATCCTCCTCCGCTGACTCGTCGGTGATAGTGGGGCGGATTACCTCCAGGTACTCTCTAATAGGGGTCAATTGCATACTACTGGCCCCCGACGATGCAATATCATCCTAATGCCTGAAACCCGCGAGCCTGTGCAGCATATCCAAATAATCTGCCCGCCAAAAGTATCTCATATGCATAGGCAGTGAAACGGGCAAGACATCAGCGGCNTTATAATTTAAATTCATAATTTTTAATAACTTAATTGTACAAAGTTTGTATTTTCAACTACCAGGAAAGATACTTAAACTAAAGGGAATTTACGCTAAAATACTACACTTTACTACGCTAAAAGGCTCTACATTTTACTACGCTAAAAAGGTCTACATTTTACTACGCTAAAAAATAATCTAAACTAAATATAAACAACAAATACATTTTAATCACAAATAAAACACAAAATGGCATGGAAACACAAATATATAAGTCCGGATATTAACATACAAATTTATTTCACAATTTTATATTTTTTTTTATAAAACACTAATATTTAAGTCCGGATAAATGTAACATACTAGTTTTTCAAATAAAACACAAAACGAAATAGAACACATTCAAATCAACTCATATGCATTATTATAAAAGTTTCAACATAAAATAAACCGAAATACCTCGATTTAGTATTTCCGAAAAGCAAATTGGTTGAAAATTTGAGCCCGAACGAGTGAACCAAAAATAATACGATGCTCTACTACGATGTAGGACCTACGTTCTACACCTTTTGTGTGACGGGGGAGACAATTTCTTTTTTTTTACTGTGTCGGGGAGGAGGGGGACCAGATTTGGAGAACGATTTTTTAAAAATGGGGAGAGGGAGAGACCAGATGGTTTGGGGAAGACGATGAGTATTTTTAAAAATGGGTATAACGTCCAATTTTTAGGCGCTATACCTGTTGTGTCAACCTTTTCAGGTATAACGCCCAAAAACTGGACGTTATACATTATTTTTTTTTANCCAAATAGAAGAAGAACCAGCAACCTCGTATATCGTGCAATATCCTCCTCCGCTGACTCGTCGGTGATAGTGGGGCGGATTACCTCCAGGTACTCTCTAATAGGGGTCAATTGCATACTACTGGCCCCCGACGATGCAATATCATCCTAATGCCTGAAACCCGCGAGCCTGTGCAGCATATCCAAATAATCTGCCCGCCAAAAGTATCTCATATGCATAGGCAGTGAAACGGGCAAGACATCAGCGGCGAGGCCATATAAAACCTCAGCGTCCTGCAGCGTGATGGTGGCCTCGCCAATGGGCAGGTGGAAAGTGTGCGTCTCCGATCTCCACCGCTCAATCAACGCCGTGATCAAAACCCAGTCGAGCTGTATCCGACCGATCTCAATAATCCTATAAAATCCCAACTAGGCACTGGACTACACGGGATGTAGATCTCTATCCCTAAAAAAATCCCACATGTCATCCACTCTCCTAGCGCGGAGAGTTTGCGTAAGTAACTGTCGGCCCCATATAAAAGCGGATCTATGATCGCCCTGTAGGACGAATAGCTCAAACGAGTGAGGGCCAGGATGTATGAGCGACACATCCATGTCGTCAACTGTAAATAAAACAACATTAATTGTATGTTTAATCTGTAAANACGCTAAAAAATAATCTAAACTAAATATAAACAACAAATACATTTTAATCACAAATAAAACACAAAATGGCATGGAAACACAAATATATAAGTCCGGATATTAACATACAAATTTATTTCACAATTTTATATTTTTTTTTATAAAACACTAATATTTAAGTCCGGATAAATGTAACATACTAGTTTTTCAAATAAAACACAAAACGAAATAGAACACATTCAAATCAACTCATATGCATTATTATAAAAGTTTCAACATAAAATAAACCGAAATACCTCGATTTAGTATTTCCGAAAAGCAAATTGGTTGAAAATTTGAGCCCGAACGAGTGAACCAAAAATAATACGATGCTCTACTACGATGTAGGACCTACGTTCTACACCTTTTGTGTGACGGGGGAGACAATTTCTTTTTTTTTACTGTGTCGGGGAGGAGGGGGACCAGATTTGGAGAACGATTTTTTAAAAATGGGGAGAGGGAGAGACCAGATGGTTTGGGGAAGACGATGAGTATTTTTAAAAATGGGTATAACGTCCAATTTTTAGGCGCTATACCTGTTGTGTCAACCTTTTCAGGTATAACGCCCAAAAACTGGACGTTATACATTATTTTTTTTTAATGTATAGCGCCCAAAAACTGGACGCTATACCTTAACGGAAAAAGTTACCGTTAAGGTATAGCGCCCAGTTTTTGGGCGTTATATATAGATTGGTTCCTTTTTTTTTACCACTTATTTATGTTTTTTGTGTAAAAAAGTACTACATTTCAATTTCGGACTCCCCCCGGCCATTCCCTACCCCCACTCCTGTACATTTTTTTTTAATTTTTTTTGTAATTTTTAAATTTCTGCTTTTTTTTTCCTGCACCCCCACCCCGCAGATTTTTTTTTTAAAATATATTTTTAGTTTTACTTTTTTCATCTTTTGATTTACAATGTTCAAAATTTTACAAGTTTCAAAGTTATGAGTTCATAGGTTTATGTGTTTCGAATTTTACGGCTTCGAAATTTTGCGGTTTTGAAAGTTTTGCGGTTCAGAAGTTTAAGAAATTTGTGGGTTCAGAATGTTGTTGGTTCGAAAGTTTATGGCTTCATGTTTATTGTACCAAAATTATTTATGAATACTGTTGAGAAAATATTTTTCTTTATACCACACACACTTAATAATATTTCTATTGAGTTGGGTGGGGTTGGGATGGTAGTAGTGGGTGTAGGGGTTGGGGATGAACCATGTGGTGGGTTAGATTGAAAAAGGTTTTTGAAAAATATTTTTCTCTCTCTTGATAAGGAAAATAATTTCCTTCAATTAGAGGAAAATAAGTTTATAAGAAAAATGTTAAGCTAAACAAATATGAAAAAGTTGAAAGATAACCCACTAGTCTAACCCATATTTTACCCATAAATACCCATATTTCTATGGGTTGAATATGGGTTAAAGCCCAAATTTTACCCAACTTAAATATCACTCACCCAACCTATTAAAATATGGACGGATTAACAAAATGTGGGCTCATTTTGCCAGCACTAGTTAGTATGTAAGAATGGTTGTAAAGAGTTTGATGAAAGCACTTATAACAATCTTCTGCTTACACATTGAGGTGGAGCATCATAGAACCTAGGGTCAGTGATTAATTGATTATAATGGTTGTCCCATCTTGCTCCCGAACACACACAAGTATATGTGATCTTACAAGTAATAAAATGATATGTCGAGTGTCGAACTCACAGAGACTTGTATCAACTACCCATTAAATTCTCCAAGATTATTATTCAGTCGAGCCAAATTCGAGTTCAAGAGTGTGATTATACTAAACTATAATTCTAAGTAGTAACTAAATTATCAAACAGTGAAATGGTTGTTGTGTATTCATTAGAGACAAATATTCCAGGGTTGTGATCGATTCACTAATCCTATTGTGTTCTAGTTAACCCTCCCTTTCATACAATTCACTCATGGTTGCTAATTAATCAAATAATTGCTCTCGTAGCCTTATCCCGAAGTACTACTTGCCTATTCAAAATAGACTAACGTCTATATTCCTATGAAATCAATTTATTTGGAACGCATTAAGATTATGATATTTAATTAAGCACAATGACTAGGTATATTCTTATCCTTACCACAAATCCGCCTCCCCCCTCCCCCCCCCCGGAGCTAAGATCGTGCTCTCTTTAATTTCTCAAATCTAAACTTGGCTTTCCCAAGCATAGCATAGATAGTGAATAGAACCTAACTGCTGGCCACACAATTAAGTGATTTATCACAGTATTGAAGAAACAACCATATATTAGTGAATTGTAATCAAGGTTAAGTCAACGTTAAACAACAATATTCATGGCTAAATCACAACCCCAGATGTTTTAGCCACTCATGATAGTATCAAACAAATTCATAAGTGTTGGATAATTGAAAACACTAAGAAAAGATGAAGAAAACTGAGATCTCTTGGCTCCGGAATGCTTTTCGTGTGTATTCTCCCTTCAAAATGGCACCTCCCCTGTAAAAATAGGCTTAGTCTTGCTTTTATACGCGTTGGGTAGGTCTAGGATTAATATAACCTTATCCCGGGCAAAGTTGGACAAAATCACGTCACCAGCGTCCAGCCCAGCGTCCCACGCTGGCCCTGGCGCTGAGTTGTTAAGAATTCTGTCTCTGGCGCCACAGGTGGCGTGGAGCGCTGCCTGTGGCGTTGAAAATTCAACTTTTTCTTTTTTCGTCTGTTTTGGCTCTAATCTCGCACCTTTCGCCCCCAATTACTTCCGGATGATTCCTACGCATAAAAACACCCCAAATTAATATAAATCAATACAATTTACATCTGAAATCCACGAAACACGGATAAAACATGAGGCGATATACATATAACTATATATACTTTAAGCTAAATATCAACATCCCACACTTAGACTCTTGCTCGTCCTCGAGTAATAGGACTATCAAATATACCCAACTACGTACAAATCTCAACTATAGAGGAGTACTTTATTTTTTTAACCACACACTCTACCCTTGACTATGATCAATACCGACAATCAAGCATGAACATACAAAATTCACATTCTTCCCATTTTAAGCACGCCCAAGTATAACATTTCAATTCAATCAATTCCAACAATCTATTTGTAACCACCCAACCTCAAAAGTCGACTTGTAACCACTAAGCACCCTCAACTCGCATACTCACCCCACAAGAGAAGTTTACATTATTATCAATCATTCATGAGATCATGTGCCCTCACCAACAAATAAAATACTAAATATTGACTAGTCCACACATTCAAGTATGCTTTTGAATATAATTAAGGACATCACACAATTGAACAAAATTCGCTCACTTTCATAAAGAATTCATATGCAATCCATGGTCGTACCATATGCTTGTCCGTAGTGTACATCCCTACTAATCTAAGCTAGCCAAATCTAGGATCAATTAGGACTTTAAGGTTATAATGTAGGCTAAGGGGTGGGTATGATACATTTAGGAATAGTGACTAACCCTCCTAGGTACTTTAATACACTACACTCACAAATTGAGCACATATTCTCCTCAACCAATTCATTTTCCACAAACCATATACAGCATAGTCCCTTTTTTTCATTAAGCACTTCTATACTCCCACTAGAACAAATTAGTAACATTAGGAAGTGTGTGTTTTTCTACATACTTTGACTATCAATTTTTTTCTTTTAGTGCAATTTTTTCTCTTTTCTTTCTCTTTTTTTCTTTTTCTACACACACTCCATATATTAATGCTCATCGGCTAGTGACTTTTGATTTCAACTTTAGTGTACCAAAGGTCCCTTTTATGGTTCCACTCAAGAGTTACTGATCGACTCTCACCCTCACTACTAAAGAGTAGGAAGACGAGGGTCGGTGCAGCTTTTACCCGATAGGTCGGGATCGATTCAGGGAGTTAATATTTGGAGTGAGTGTCTATGTGATCTAGTAGTGTCTCGTGTTTCTAGTTACACTTCTCATATTTTGTTGGTTTTCAAAATACAACTATGATTTATACTATGTTGACTGCAATCTAACTAACTAATTTGTTTTTGAAGTTGTTTTCTATAAGGATAAAGGCACTAGGGTTATGTCTTTTACCTAGGAAAGTACTTAACGAGTTTCAATTCCTAAGGCAAGGATGTTAACGAAGGGATAATGATATAACCAATGCACTAAATTTCCCACTCCATACCTCTCGGTAGTTTGAGTGGCTTTGCCCTAATTACCTCTAGAGGCCAATTGGGTGTCAAATATGCAAGCAATTTAGGTTCAAGTAGAGTATTACTCTCTCAAGGTTTAACCCGTTAATTAGGACTCAAGTAAGGTTTTACCATCTCTGGATTCAACCCATTGATTGGGACTACCAATCTCTTGATTTTGTCCCAATTCCTTGTTGGACTAATTTTCTAGACTCAAGTCCTCTTTCTCAAGAAAGACCCAAGTCAATTGAAGGTCAATTAGTGTTTGCAACCACTAATTTTGGCAAGACAACCCTAAATTAGCCCAAATACCAAACACCCATAAACATCCAAACCCTAATTTTAGAAACCCTTAAATACCCACACTAGGGTTGAGCCACAACCCTATCTAATGGGTTTAGCTACTCATAATCAAAGATAGATTCAATGAAAGAGATGAAGTAAGAACCATATAAATGATTTATAAAATAAACCACAATGATTCAATGTTAAAACCTTAAAAAAATTGCAAAAAGAAGTAAAGGAACACTATTCATGAGCTGCTACTATCGCCGATACAAAGCTTGTCTTACAAAAAATACAAAAGAAGTTATTTATACCCAACCAAAATTCCGGACAGAAGACCGCGTAAAAGCGACCACGGTCCGCGATGGACTGCTTTGGTCTTCAGATGCTAAGTCTCTAAAAGTACTTGACCGCGGACCGTGGTCGCCGGTGCCCTTAGTCTTAAAAGAGGTCTCTCTGAACCTCACCACCGCGGTCCGCGAAGATTGGACCGCGCCGCGGTGGTCACTTAGCCTTGAAGTGGACTCTCTTAACTTCACCACCGCGGTCCGCGAAGATTGGACCGCGACCGCGGTGGGCACTTGCGATAGGCATCTTGTTGTTTTTGGTACTTGTGAAAGATTCACTCCCTTTTCGAGCAGATCCTTGACTGGGTGCCATCATTTTTGGCTCAATATTGCAACAAGCACAACCCGTAAGCTTTTGGGGCTATTCTGTGTATAATTATAACCAAAACCTAAGAGCGGAAAACAAGGTAAAAATCCTAGTTATCAACTCCCCCAAACTTAAGCCTTTGCTTGTCCTCAAGCAAACAAAACAAACCCCACCCCATTTTGAGTATTTCCAAGAAAATTCGGATGTCCTAAGGTAACCTCTTCTAGCATCAATTGGTACTAACAATTGCCCTCAATGCAAATGAATCATTAACGACATATGACCCTTTTTAAAACCATGGATTTAAGTGCGACACAAGAGCATCAAGAGTTGACACGACTCATCAATGAAACTCTTACTACCACTTTGGTCATTGTGGAACCCAAAATCATACTCCTCGACTTTTTTTAAGCACCTCACTTTAGAATTGTAATACTCAGAACGAGGATAATGGTAGTTCACTCATCTCTCTCAAAGAAAAGACTCAAGTCCGGCTCAAAGTACCATAGACTTGCCCCTTATGTAAGTCACCACTAATGTAAGTTTCAGTCAACTCAAGATCATATAGGGCTTTAGTGGGTACATGGTGAAGGCTTTTGGTTAAAGGTAGGAAATATCTGTTCAAAGTGAGTTCAATATTCCCTTATGCACTTCATTTGTTTTACATTCTTTGACTCTTTGAGTCAATTGGCTCTTTCTGAAGGGTTGGAGAGACATACTATCACACCTTTTTGTTCTTTCAAATCAATTTTTCTCCTTTCTAGGTATTCCACATCTTTAATCACATTTCTTTCATTGATTCCCTTTTATTTCTTCTACTTTGTTCATTCTTTTTGGCTTTTTTGATTTTCTCTTTTCTTTCTTTTTCATTGCATTTCCTTTTCTTTCTTTTGTATCTTCTTTTTCACTTTGTTGCAATTCCTCGTCTCTCCCCCAAACTTATGCTTTTGCCTTGTGTTAAGGAAAGATTTGGGTGCCAAGAAAGGGTTAAAATGGGTAAAGGCTTGTAGCATGGTTTTTTAAATAAAAAGGTCTAAGGCTCAAAAGGGTTGACTAGGGAAATTGTCAGTGGTAGGCTATGGAAATGTTCAATTCACTATTTGAATCAAGGAGAGCCTATAATCACCTCTTAAGTAAAACTTCACTTATGATTTTGCCTAAACAGACATTCAGGGCAAGTTCTAGACTAATGGCACGAGACTTGGACTTGCAATTCAAAATCTCACCACTCAAGCTATGGGATCGCTAAAGAAACAGAGTCGGGGGCCCACAACGACCTTAGTTATGCTTTGAGAAACACAATGGTCCAAAAAAACCACTTGATGATTATCGTCCAACACAATAGTCTCAAGGTCACCACTTTCACCATCCTAAACACAACGATTTATTTTTTACCATGGGATCAAAGGAAATGTGGTAGGACCAAGCGAAGATTTTCTTGAGGCACCTTTATTCACTAACTATTAGAAAGAAACAAAAAAAAAATAGACTCAAACCCTTAAGAAATTTGTCACACCATCTATCCTCGGGAAGAGCCACCCGATTCACACAAATTCCACCTTTGGAAAGAACCGTGGCATTAAGAAAACCAAAGGCTTATTGCACGCGAAAAATTCAAAATAAGAAGCTATGAAAGGAAAATAAGAAGCTATAGAAAGGGAAAATGCGGAAAGTAAAATGCGTAAGATAGAATGAATATGTACATGAGGGGATTTAGTCGAATATACATAAGGGTATGAATATATACAATGGAAAGTAACTTTATATACATACCAAAAGTTAAAAATACTAAAAGTACTGAAATAGTAAAGTTATTTACATACCCAAACCAAAATAAAGCATAATAAAAAGAAAAATGTTGTCTGAATTATACAGCCATCCATCAGAAAAAAAAATCAGAATAGGGCCACTCCCCCAACTAAAAGCTAGCATTGTCCTCAATGATATCTAGCAAAATAGCTCAAAAAATGTAAGGAGAGAGAGAGAGTAAAGAAAAACTCCCTATTGGCCCTCTGCCTGTGTGGGGTCCTCTGCCTGTGTGGGGTGTGTAGGTTGTGGTGGAATTTGAGACTGGCCCTCAATGCTCTATGCCTCCTGCTGGATATGGGACTGGGCCTGCTCTGCAGCCTGGGCCTGCACTGGTGGGTCTGCTAACTCTAACTGAATGCCCTCTGTACGGGGCATCACCCGTCTCCTCTTTGCCGGCCTCTCAGGCTCTGGCTCCTGCTCAGGCTTGGCAGCTGGGTCCTGAAGCAAAAGGCCAATGGTAGGTAATCCGCTTTTAGCCTATCCACCTCCTTCTGCAGCTCCTTCACTGAATCCTTTGATGCCTGGGTCTTCTTGAGCCTCCTGGTCTCCTTTGTAAGATCATTTAATGCTTGCCCGTGTGCACCAACAGCTTCCAGAATCAACTTCTAGTTCTCAAGGATTTTCTTCTGGTTGGCCAGAAGTTCCTTGAGGGAGTCCTCAACGGACTGTGGTACCTGTGGTGGGGGAGGAGTAGCCTGGGCTGCCACTGACGTAGAAAGCACAGACATCTTAGACGTAGCTGCCTGCATCCAATTGTTGATACTGGCAAGTGACTGGCTGAGTCTGTGAGCAGTTAAAGGATATGGACGGGATGAAGGAATCCCTGGGTCTACTGAAGTGGAGGGGCCTGGAGCACTCTCTAGGATGGCAGGCTCGGGCTGAGAAGACTCCACTACAACCACTGGCTCTTCAGAATGGCCAGTGGAAGCGATGGATTTACCCTTGAACTTCTTGCTCTACGGGTTGTCATCACTTTGCAGATCATACCAAGAGAAAGGGGCTTTTGTTTTCAGCTTCACATCAAAATTTCTCTTTTCCACCTATTGATCCTCAAAATACATAGTCAAGAAGTTGGGAAAAGAGTAAGCTCGATCACCTTCATTTACCACTCGGTTGATGACGGTGGACATGACATTCCGGACATTAATCGGGAACCCCGCCATAATAGCAGCAATCAATACAGCCCGCCGGAGAGGAATGGTGTTTTCATGGAAGGAGGGGTCAAGCCTGTTGCACACGAACGTCTCCCAGCCCTTAGCCTCAAAATTCAATGTTCTTCTGAAAATAGTCCTCCCTGCTTGCAACCAGTCAAGGGTCTCACCAGGAATGGCCAAGTGCTCAGCTAGCCAATGACGGGCCTCATCACCCGCCTCCAACTTCTCCCCGTACTGTGTGTCATTTACCTCATCCATCTCTAGATAAGCATTCAAAGCAGCCCCATCAAATGGTATCGTGAGATTCCTCACCATGGTAGCTTTGGAGTCCTTCTTTAGAAAAGACAAATTTGTGTAAAACTCCTTTACCAGGTGTTCATTTGCATCCGGCAAGTAGCAAGAGAAAAATTCCCAGCCCTTTCTCTCCGTGAATTGCCTCTTCACATTTGGGTTGTGTGGCAACAGATCTTTGGTGGTGAACTTGCGCTCCACTATCAGTGTTCTCTTCGGCCACCAGTCCCGGAATTGGTGAAAAGCTGCCTCACTGACAAATATATCTTGCCACACCACCGGGTTCCTTGTTCTCTCCACTCCCCCAACTTGGGGTTCACCCCCTGTTTGGGGTTCATCTACAGCTGCTTCATCTCCGGATTGTTCACCTGACAGGGAAGCTGTGGGTGAGGTGGAGTCTGTGTGGCCACTCCCTGCTGCTAAGCCTTCAGACGACTTAGAGTTGGCTGGTGACGGGGCAGGGGGAGAGACAGATGGCTCATTGGTCAGCCTGAACCTTTCCGGGAAGTCTGGGTAGTGCTCAGGTATAGATTCTGAAGACTCTCCCTCAGAGGGTACATATTCACTTCCCGATTGGGAAGCAGCTCTATCCATTGCCCTGATTGCCTTTCTTTTCTCTTTCACGGCCTGCCGGACTTTGGGGGCCAGTTTGATTGTCCCTTGGCCTTTTCCCTGGGATGACTCTCCCCTGCCACCAGGTTTACGGCCATCACCTAGTGATTGAACCATTCTCTGCAAGTTCAAAACATTTAACATTATTAGTACCCAAAGGAGTGGATAGAACATGGATACACAGTTGAATTGCAGCAGGCAGATGACCTGCAGAAAGGGGACCGCGGACCGCGAAAAATCGACTGTGGTCCGCAGTGAAGGGGTTGGAGAGAAATGACCTCTCTGAAAGTGGGCACCGCGTACCGCGAAAAGGCGACCGCGGTCCGCACTTAGGCATCGCGGACCGCAAAAAAGTGACCGCTGCAGCGGTAGAAGGGGAATCAAAATACCCCTCCTCTGAAGATAGGCACTGTGGACTGCGAAGAAGCGACCGCAGTCATCATGGAAGACTGTATAGTTCAAGCACCGCGATCCGCGAAAAAGTGACCGCGGACCGCGCTCAGACCAAAAAAACTAGGGTTTAATTTTTTTTAGTGATTTCCAAGTTCAAATGCAAATTTTGTTAAAACCCTACGTGTATGATCAGTGAAATTAACTACCAAGGGTTTAAACTGAGCAATATGAACAAACCCTAACATGGTTAAAGGCTTAGAGAAGAAAAATGGTGAAAAAGAGAAGAAAGCCCACCAAATAATAAAGAAAATAATAAAATTAAGAAGTTAATGAATCATAATTACACTTACTAGATGTTTGGATGAGGATTAGATGAATGAAATGCAAGGTGAAAATGATGAAGCTTGGGACACAGTTGAAATTTTGCTCTGGAGAGTTAAAGTGCGTAAAGTGTAAAAAGAAACCCTGAGGGCCTATTTATAGAGGGGACCTGGGGTCCACTTCACTTACCCACCGCGAACCTCGAAAAGTCGACCGCGGTCATGCAATGTTCAAGAGCAATGTGACAGCTGTCACCGCGGTCCACGAAAATACGACCGCGCTCCGCGATGAAAGCTTCAGAGAATGCATGGACTGCTGCTAAGGCTCCGCAGACCGCGAAATGAGAACCGCGTCCGCGGAGCAAACTTCAGAGAGCATCTTTCATATGAGGAGGCACCGCAGACCGCGATAATTCAACCGCGGTCGCGGTGCCAACTTCAGAGAGCTGAACATTCCACATTTAGCTTTTTTCCCTGCATCAAAATAATCCTACAGCATCCCAAAACCAGTTAGTGCAAAAATGAGTCCTATACTACCAAGAAAATCAAAGAAAAACAAAAATAAAGACACATGGGTTGCCTCCCAAGAAGCGCTTGATTTAACGTCGCGGCACGACGCATGTTATCAAGTTCATTATAGATGGAGATACCACCACATGGCTATCATCAATTTTGCCCTGGTAGTGCTTGACCCTATGCCCATTTACTTTGAAGTGGAGGGGCCTGGAGCACTCTCTGGGATGGCAGGCTCGGGTTGAGAAGACTCCACTACAACCACTGGCTCTTCAGAATGGCCAGTGGAAGCGATGGATTTACCCTTGAACTTCTTGCTCTTCGGGTTGTCATCACTTTGCACATCATACCAAGAGAAAGAGGCTTTTGTTTTCAGCTTCACATAAAAATTTCTCTTTTTCACCTGTTGATCCTTAAAATACATAGTCAAGAAGTTGGGAAAAGAGTAAGCTCGATCACCTTCATTTACCACCCGGTTGATGACGGTGGACATGAAATTCCGGACATTAATCGGGAACGCCACCATAATAGCAGCAATCAATACAGCCCACCGGAGAGGAATGGTGTTTTCATGGAAGGAGGGGTCAAGCCTGTTGCACACGAACGTCTCCCAGCCCTTAGCCTCAAAATTCAACGTTCTTCTGAAAATAGTCCTCCCTGCTTGCAACCAGTCAAGGGTCTCACCAGGAATGGCCAAGTGCTAAGCTAGCCAATGACGGGCCTCATCACCCGCCTCCAACTTCTCCCCGTACTATGTGTCATCTACCTCATCCATCTCTAGATAAGCATTCAAAGCATCCCCATCAAACGGTATCGTGAGATTCCTCACCATGGTAGCTTTGGAGTCCTTCTTTAGAAAAGACAAATTTGTGTAAAACTCCTTTACCAGGTGTTCATTTGCATCCGGCAAGTAGCAAGAGAAAAATTCCCAGCCCTTTCTCTCTGTGAATTGCCTCTTCACATTTGGGTTGTGTGGCAACAGATCTTTGGTGGTGAACTTGCGCTCCACTATCAGTGTTCTCTTCGGCCACCAGTCCCGGAATTGGTGAAAAGCTGCCTCACTAACAAATATATCTTGCCACACCACCGGGTTCCTTGTTCTCTCCACTCCCCCAACTTGGGGTTCACCCCTTGTTTGGGGTTCATCTATAACTGCTTCATCTCCGGATTGTTCACCTGACAGGGAAGCTGTGGGTGAGGTGGAGTCTGTGTGGCCACTCCCTGCTGCTAAGCCTTCAGACGACTCAGAGTTGGCTGGTGATGGGGCAGGGGGAGAGACAGATGGCTCATTGGTCAGCCTGAACCTTTCCCGGAAGTCTGGGTAGTGCTCAGGTATAGATTCCGAAGACTCTCTCTCGGAGGGTACATATTCACTTCCCGATTGGGAAGCAACTCTATCCATTGCCCTGATGCCTTTCTTGTCTCTTTCATGGCCTACCGGACTTTGGGGGCCAGTTTGATTGTCCCTTGGCCTTTTCCCTGGGATGACTCTCCCCTGCCACCAGGTTTATGGCCACCACCTCGTGATTGAACCATTCTCTGCAAGTTCAAAATATTTAACTTTATTAGTACCCAAAGGAGTGGATCTAATATGGATACACAGTTGAATTGTAGCAGGCAGATGACCTGCAGAAGGGGACCGCGGACGGCGAAAAACCGATTGCGGTCAGCAGTGAAGGGGTTGGAGATAAATGAACTCTCTGAAAGTGGGCACCGCGGACCGCGAAAAGGCGACTGCGGTCCGCACTTAGGCATCGCGGACCGCAAAAAAGTGACCGCTGCCGCGGTGGAAGGGGAATCAGAATACCTATCCTTTGAAGATAGGCAACGCGGACCGCGAAGAAGCGACTGCAATCATCATGGAAGACTATATAGTTCAAGCACCGCGATCCGCGAAAAAGTGACCTCAGACCGCGCTCAGACACAAAAAACTAGGGTTTAATTTTTTTTAGTGATTTCCAAATTATGCAAATTTTGTTAAAACCCTACGTGTATGATCAGTGAAATTAACTACCAAGGGTTTAAACTGAGCAATATGAACAAACCCTAACATGGTTAAAGACTTAGAGAAGAAAAATGGTGAAAAAGAGAAGAAAATCTACCAAATAATAAAGAAAATAATAAAATTAAGAAGTTAATGAATCATAATTACACTTACTAGATGTTTGGATGAGGATTAGATCAATGAAATGCAAGGTGAAAATGATGAAGCTTGAGACACAGTTGAAATTTTGCTCTAGAGAGTTAAAATGCGTAAAGTGTAAAAAGAAACCCTGAGGGCCTATTTATAGAGAGGACCTGGGGTCCACTTCACTTACCCACTGCGGATCGCGAAAAGTCGACCGCGGTCATGCAATATTCAAGAGCAATGTGACAACTGTCACCGCGGTCCGCGAAAATACGACCGCGGTCCGCGATGAAAGCTTCAGAGAATGCATGGACTGCTGCTAGGGCTCATCGGACCGCGAAATGAGAACTGCGGCCGCGGAGAAAACTTCAGAGAGCATCTTTCACATGAGGAGGCACCGCGGACCACAAAAATTTAACCGCGGTCGCGGTGCCAACTTCAGAGAGCTAAACATTCCACATTTAGCTTTTTGCCCTGCATCAAAATAATCCTACAGCATCCCAAAACCAGTTAGTGCAAAAATGAGTCCTATACTACCAAGAAAATCAAAGAAAAACAATAATAAAGACTCCTGGGTTGCCTCCCAAGAAGCGCCTGATTTAACGTCGCGGCACGACACATGTTACCAAGTTCATTTTAGATGGAGAAGTTCCACCACATGGCTATCATCAATTTTGCCCAGGTAGTGCTTGACCTTGTGCCCATTTACTCTGAAAATTTCCCCTCTTTTGTTCTTTAGATCAAAAGCACCAAACAGAGTCACAAACACCACTTCAAAAGGTCTGCTCCACTTTGACTTAAGCTTTCCCGGAAACAGACGTAACCGAGAATTGAACAAGAGAACCAAGTCACCTACTTTGAACTCCTTGCCACGAGCATACTTATCATGAAGGTACTTCATTTTGTCCTTGTACAAGGATGAACTGGAGTAGGCATCGAATCTGAATTAGTCAATTCATTAAGCTGCTCCACACGAAGGTTGGCTGCCACATCCCATTCAAGGTTCAACTTCCTCAAGGCCCACATAGCCTTGTGCTCTAACTCAACCGGTAGATGGCAAGATTTCCCAAACACCAATCGGTACAGAGACATACCGATCGGGGTCTTATAGGCAGTCCTATAAGCCCATAGAGTGTCATCCAACTTCTTTGACCAATCGGTCCTATTTGCATTGACCGTTTTTGACAATATGCTCTTTATTTCCCTGTTGGTGACTTCAACTTGGCCACTCGCCTGGGGATGATAGGGGGTGGTAACTTTGTGATTTACACCATACTTTGAAAGCAAGGTGTCAAAGGCTTTATTACAGAAATGCAACCCCCCATCACTGATGATTGCACGAGGCGTGGCAAACCTTGTAAAAATGATCTTCTTGAGAAATGCAACAACACTTCGGGCCTCATTGTTCGGTAAAGCCATGGCCTCAACCCATTTAGAAACATAATCCACCGCCACTAGAATGTATGTGTTCCCACAAGAGCTAACAAACGGGCCCATGAAATCGATGCCTCATACATAAAAAATGTCCACCTTTAGAATAGTATTGAGAGGCATCTCATCTTTCTTTGAAATTCCTCCGGCCTTTTGACACTCATCACATCTTTTGACTAAGTCACTGACATCTTTGTACAATGTGGGCCAAAATAAACCACAACTCAACACTTTTGAAGCAGTCATTTCCCCTCCATGATGACCACCATACGGTGAGGAGTGGCAAGACTCAAGAATCGACCTTTGTTCTTCTTCCGGAACACATCGCCGGATGACCCCATCAGTGCAAATATTGAATAAATATGGTTCATCCCAATAGAAGTCCATGCTATCCCTCCTAAGCTTCTTTCTTTGGTTAGAAGAGAGCTCACAAGGGACAACACCCGTGACAAGATAGTTGGCGATGTCGGCAAACCATGAAATTTCTTGCATTGACACCGAAAGAAGTTGCTCATCGGGGAAACTGTCATTGATTTCAAGCCCATCACAAGGTCGACATTGCTCCTCCAATCGAGAAAGATGGTCAACCACTTGGTTTTCACTTCCTTTTCTATCCACAATCTCCAAGTCGAACTCTTGAAGCAACAATACCCAACACATGAGTCTCGCTTTGGAATCCTTTTTGGTCATGAGATACCGAAGTGCCGCATGGTCAGTGTGAACTATGAAATTGGCACCCATCAAATAAGGACGAAATTTCTCCATAGCAAAGACTATTGCCAAAAGCTCCTTCTCCGTGACGGTGTAATTCATTTGGGCCGAGTTCATAGTTTTGCTAGCATAATAAATGGGGTGGAAGACCTTGTTCACCCTCTGGCCCAACACCGGCCCAACAGCTACATCACTCGAGTCACACATAAGCTCAAAAGGAGAGCTCCAATCCGGCACCGTGATGATAGGAGTTGTGGTAAGCTTTTGCTTCAACAATTCAAAGGCACTCATGCAATTCTCATCAAAATGAAATTTGGCATCTTTCTCAAGCAATTTTCACAAAGGATTGACCACCTTAGAGAAGTCCTTAATGAAATGCCGATAGAACCCGGCGTGCCCAAGAAAACTCCGGACTCCCCTAACCGAAGTTGGTGGTGGTAACTTAGAAATAACCTCAATTTTTGCTTTGTCCACCTCAATACCGTTCCTCGAGATTTTTTGACCCAACACTATACCTTCTTCCACCATAAAGTGTCATTTTTCCCAATTCAACACCAAGTTGGTTTCTTCACAGTGAGCAAGGACTTTGTTAAGATTACTCAAGCACTCATCAAAGGAATCCCCTACTACACTGAAGTCATCCATAAACAACTCAAGAAAATCTTCAACCATATCTGTAAAGATCGCCATCATGCACCGTCGGAAAGTGGCGGGTGCATTGCACAGACCAAAAGGCATCCAGGCGAAAGCAAAGGTACCATACAAACATGTGAAAGTGGTCTTCTCTTGATCCTCCGGGGCAATCAAAATCTGATTATTGCCTGAATACCCATCCAAAAAATTGTAGAAAGCCCGACCCGCAAGCCTATCTAGCATTTGATCCAAGAATGGAAAGGGAAAATGGTCCTTGCGGGTCACTTTGTTGATCTTGCGGTAGTCCATACACACCCGCCATCCGGTAACCGTTCTTGTAGGAATGAACTCATTTTTGTCATTTTGGACCACTGTCATTCCACCCTTTTTCCGAACGCATTGGACCGGAGAAGTCCAAGCGCTATCCGAAATTGGACAGACAATCCCTGCATCGAGCCATTTTATGATCTCCTTCTTCACCACCTCTTGCATTGACTAATTGAGCCTCCATTGGTGTTCTATGAAAGGCTTTGCTCCATCCTTCAATATGATTTTGTGCATGCAAAAGGAGGGTCTTATCCCCCGAATGTCCGCAAGAGTCCATCATATTTCTTTCTTCCTCCTCCTTAGGACATTTAAAGTTGAGTCTACCTGCAATTGGGTTAGGCAAGAGGAAAGAATAACAGGAAAAGTACGAGAGGGACCAAGTTATTCATACCTGAGGTGGGAGGGTAGTGTCTTCAACTCCAAAGTCGGGGGCTCTTCAATTGAATGCTTTGTTGGTGGAGTCTTCCGGTTCTCCAAGTCCAATGATAGCTTTCTGGGACCATAAGAGTAAGAATCCATGCCTTGAAGGGAATTGGTACTTTCAAGAAAACCATCAACCACAGTGTCCTCGTGGTCCAATAAGGTAGCCTCCACTGGATCATCCACATGGATCATCCACATGGATCATAGAGCTTGCATCATCAATAATAACCTCCGTCACGAGGTACATAAAAGAGCATACTTCTGTACTGTTGGGCTGCTTCATCGACTTGCACACATGGAATACCACCTTCTCATTGCCCACTCGGAAAGTGAGCTCCCCCGCTTCAACATCAACCAAGGACTTCCCCGTGGCAAGGAAGAGCCTTCCCAAAATGATGAGGACCTCATAATCCACTTCACAGTCCAGAATGACAAAGTCCGCGGGCAAAATAAATTTGTCAACCCGCACCAACACATCATCAATTATCCCTAGGGGCCTCTTCATCGACCTATCTGCCATTTGCAAACGCATTGAGGTCGCCCTAGGTTGCCCGATTCCCAATGTTTTAAATACCGAGTATGGTATCAAGTTAATACTCGCCCCAAGGTCACACAAGGCTTTGGCAAAATCCGCACTCCCGATAGTGCAAGGGATGGTAAAAGCTCCCGGGTCTTCAAGTTTGGGTGCCATTAAATGTACTATAGCACTCACTTTGTGAGTCATCTTGATGGTCTCACATTCCATAGACCGTTTTTTCGTGACTAAGTCCTTCATGAACTTAGCGTACCCGGGCATTTGTTCCAAGGCTTCAACCAACGGGACATTGATGGAGAGATTCTTCATCATATCAATAAACTTCTTGAATTGGGTCTCTTGCTTTTGTTTGGCCAACCTTTAAGGGTACGGAGGAGGGGGCCTAGGCAATGGTGCCTTTGCTTGTGGGACCACCGCCCCCTGCCGTCCTTGTTCAAGTAGTTCAAGAGTGAAAGGGCGTAGTGAAAGAAGGGAAAGATATCTTTCAAAGATATTCTACCCATAAAGGCAGTTCTCTTATATGGCAATACTATATTGGCGAGACAAGAGAGAAATCTTAGAAAGTAGTAAGGTGTCTATGGGGATTTCCTTACAGGTAGTGACTATACCACTTACATATCGAACATATCTTACTCTCAATGGAGTCATTTCGATATGACCTAGGAACTTACAAAATACCGAACTTGGATAATCGGTAGAAGAATGATTGGCTAGATCATTTGCTTCACTACGGAAGAACCCCTTTCTACGCTACGTTCTCAATAAAAAGTCGTCATCCTTCTGTTGCANGTAGAAGAATGATTGGCTAGATCATTTGCTTCACTGCGGAAGAACCCCTTTCTACGCTACGTTCCCAATAAAAAGCCGTCATCCTTCTGTCGCCTGTTAGCCACACCAGACCAAGAAAAGGCAAACTAATCAACCAAGACTCAGTCACGACCTTTGTAACCTTACGACCACTTTCTTTCCTAGAGGTTGCAACCATTATCTTCGCTCTTCAGATATGGTGACATTACTTGTATGGGGGGAGGGGGGGGGAGTGCCATATCTTTACGGATCATAAGAGCTTGAGGTACTTGATGACACAGAAGGAGTTGAACCTTCGCCAGGATGGCACACTTCTATTCCGGGAACGAGTATGTGTTCCTCAGGACAGTGACATGTGCCATGATATCTTGGAGGAGGCGCATAGCTCACCTTTTTTTCCTGCACCCAGGGAGCACGAAGATGTACAAGACGATCCGCCCACACTATTGGTGGAAAGGTATGAAGAGGGATGTCGCTGAGTATGTGGCTAAATGCTTAGTGTGCCAGCTGGTTAAGGCTGAGCACCAGAGACCAGCAGGACCCTTACAACCGATTCAGATACCACAGTGGAAGTGGGACGAGATAGCCATGGACTTTGTCTAGATTGCCGAAGACTGCGAGGCAACATGACACCATTTGGGTGATTATTGATCGGCTGACCAAGTCAGCTCACTTCCTGTCGATCACTATGACTTACTCTACGGGCAAGCTAGCCCAGATATATATTGATGAGATAGTGCGCCTACACGGGATACCATCATCCATAGTATCAGATAGAGATCCACGGTTCACTTCAGCCTTGTGGAAGAGCCTATAGAAGGCTTTGGGTAGCAGAGTGAGTCTTAGCACAACCTTCCATCCTCAGACCGATGGCCAGTCTAAGAGGACCATCCAGACATTGGAGACTATGCGGAGGTAATCCCTTGATTTTCGAGGTTGTTGGGACAAACATCTACCCTTGTATACGTTCGCCTATAACAAGAGTTCTCAGGCGAGTATAGGCATGCCACCTTTTGAGACACTCTATGGATGCAAGTGCAGGACTCCCCTATGCTGGGATGAAGTAGGGGAGAGACAGATTCTTGGTCAAGAGATTGTACAGGAGACCTCTTCCTTCGGTCCGGTTAGTACATGGTTTTGTCGTTTACCTTGCACCTATCTATTCCTTTAAGCTTATATCTTATACCATTGCAATCAAACTCATTGGATATGTTCCTTTTCTCTTCTACTATCGAGAGTCATACGGGTGAGGAGGTGAGCTCTAAGCGTATACACATAGATAGATTTAGGTAAGTGACCATCAGCGGTATGGGTAGCAGCTACTATCAGTATGCCAGTCTAAGGCTGTTCGTAGAGGTAGGTCGTAGAGATCTATGAAGGGCTATCTTTAGCATAAATAGCATGGTTAATTATAAATTAACGTGATGGCCGTAAAAAGATCATAAATAAGGTAAATAGTATGGAGTGGATGTCTAGATCAGGGTGTCGGCATCACATATATAGCATGTGTGCTGTGAGTGAGAGGATGGTCGTAGATCAGCCCTCAACTCTTCTTTCAAAATTATCGAACATGATGACTTATCGGCTTGAGGCTTCTTTTCTTTTCAAGATGAGTAGAAATTTCATAAGAGAAGAAAAGTTCACAGAAGGTTGGGAAATAGTATGCCCGGTTCACGAGGTTCTACCACTGCAGGGCCCAGTTGCCATTCTCCCATTACTCAAGTCATCCAAGGGACAGGACCCCCGCATGGTAAAAAGTTTCCTTTTTATACAACTCATGATATCTTTCTTCTGTGCATATCTCGATTTTAATAACTTCTGGGTTTATACCAAATCGACCGTAGAGAGAGTTCGTTAGTATCTTGTAGATATATACCATAGCTGCATCATCCTTTATCTTTGCTTCTTGTCTTCTAGCGAAGATGTCTGATACAAAGCCTTCGAAAGGACTCTTCTTTTTCTCATACAAGTAGCCCCTTAGCGGGAAAATTCTATAACCCAATTTTCGGGCATAAAAAAATTCTTCGCTAAAATAGACGCCTACGAATTTACCTGTTGGGAAGGTTAAAGTATTATGTCTATCCTTATAGGGTAAGAAGGATTTCTCTATTGTATAGAGGACACACTACAAAAGCCTCAATAAAGCCAAAGAAGTTATCAAATTCCGCCTTTTCTAAATTATTATGCCAGACGTCCCGGCCTGGGAGCCCCGTTCGCCTGGCATCGTAGTAGTTTTCATTATAAATGGATATAAGGAGTTCACATCGTAATAGTCCAAAATCTTAACCATAGGGATTATAGACATCGACATGTTCTCCATAATAACCACGCCGAATGAAGCGTTCTTGGTTTCAAGTTGGTATATGGATGGGCCAACTCTTTGGGTTGTAGTAGTGCATACGAAAGATTGATAGAGCTAGCGATGACAACGTTATTGTATCAACTGTCACACCTCCATTTTCCACTACCCCGTATTGATGAAAGGGGTAATGAGGGAGTTTTTCCACTTTAAGTGACATTATTCGATTTTGGGATTTATTTAACATTTCAAAGTCGCCACCCGGATTTTTGACGATGCTCCGGGACACCGTTTTGTTTTGAAAATCCCAAACCGAGGAAGATTTGACTCCGTTTTGATTTGTCTGCGACCAGAAATCCGAGTAAGTAATTTTGTTAACCCGGGAGAAGGTATTAGGCATTCCCGAGTTCCGTGGTTCTAGCACGGTCGCTTAACTATTAATATTTGGCCTAATTATCTAATTATTTACATGTTTTTAACCTATTGTGCATTTTTTAACCTTTGAAATTTAGCCGCTTTTGATAAGTATGAATTTATCTTGAAAACGAGTCACGGGAACGTGCACTCGTTATGCTTTTGTACATGTTACAATTACGCCACATGAAATGCACCCGTAATTGCGACACGTGATTTTAATATAGTTTTAAGTTGAGGTCGGGGACATGAGTTGTCGCACCCGAGTGTAGATTATGTGGTCAAGACTATTGGTCATGACAATTTATAATGCCTATTTGAGGCAATATTCGATCGTTCTTTATGTTTTCTATTTTTGAAAGAGCGTTGTAGTTTTAGGATCAATTAGGACATTTTATGGATTTATCTTAAACAAGTCACGATGACGTGCACTTGTTGTTTTTGCGCACATGGCCAGTCACGTCACATGAAATGCACCCGTGATTACCACGTATATTTTATTAATGTTTTGAGTTAAGGGTCGGGGGCATGAGTTGCCACTCCCGAGTGTAGTTTAGAGTAATTTCGAATTTATTTGATTACATACTAAATTTCAAGCTAAATGAATATTTCTCTTCTTACTTAAGGATATGTAGTGAATTATCTATAATTAAGTTCACTAGCCTAAAAGACAAAGTATTTGCGCTATGGCCACATTTTAGCCCATGTTATTATTTAACTCTTGGGCCTGTCCTAGTTATGACTAATTTATAGGGAGGTCACTAGTATAGGAAATTCGACTAAGTCTTAGTGATCTTTATTTTCTAGTTTGATGAGTAAATAGGAAACATGGTAATCAAAATGCATATTCATTCAAACATGAATTTATGAACTTAACACAACAAGTTTTTCAGTTTTCCTATTTTTAGACAACCTGAGCATGAATCTAAAACTTATTAGTCTGGAACGAATTGGCAAAGTAAAGTCGCGCTACTTCTAGAAGTTTCATGAGTTTTTTTTCAATAGAGATCGAACCACATGCAACCTTATTAATTCTGAAATAGTAGTCTTGCTAATTTGAAATAGCCTAACCTCACGCTTCTAATGGATTAAAGTTCGTGTTTATACACCGATTTCAGAAATTACGGGGTGCGTAGTGAACTAAAAATTGCCTACTGATTCTACTCGTTGCAACTCGACTGAAATAGAAATAACTGTTATATATTTTTAGTCTGACAGGCGTTTATACAGACTTCACGTATGTTCTTTCAGAACAGATAGAATGTAAATTCAAAATTTTTATGAACATGAACCAAAACTGAAATTAAGTGTCCAGTCCAGTCTTTAAATTACATTCCAATGAGAGCAAAAAAATGCAGGGAATTACAACTTGACTATTGCTATACATATTTCAAAAATAGAAGAAACCAACATAAGGATCCTAACTGATTTTTGCCGACTTGAAATCCCTTAAGGCTTTACATTTAGGCCTTCTGTTCGTAACCTGTAGAATACCCCGATTAATTGGGCATGGTGCAACTTATCAGGACCAAACTGACCATGAAGGGGTTAGTTTTAATCCTGACAGCACTTTCATTTAAATAATACTGGATGGCAGAATCATCTAAGCATTTTTTCTTAGTGTGAATACGACCATAAAAGGGTCAACTCAACTCAAGAATGCTATTTTCACATTTTTAGACCTTCAGTCCATACTAATTCCTCAACTTGATTATATAGACATTTTTAGAGGATAAACTGATCATAATAAAGGATTCAGATTCTTCCCTCTAAGGAGTCTTTTGATTATCCACTCTATATTTGTAAAGGGTGATTTTCAGCACCCTAAGCTACTGTTTACGCACTATCAAGGGGGTGAATTAGACTATTACGAAGTCGAATTCATGTTACCTTAGTGCTAATATTAACATTACTCTAAGCTATGTAGAGTCTTTGATAATTTGGGCATTTTTAAAGGATGAATCTAACCATTCAAAGGTTTAGATTCCTCACCCTAATGCCCTTTTTAATACGTACTTTATACCCTTTAGAGGGCAATTTTCAGCATCTTAAGTTGTTGTTTGTGCACCATTAAAGGGGTGGATTTGACTATTTAAGAAGTCAAACTCATCTACCCTTGGGCTAATACTAACATAGTTCTAAATTATATGGAACCTTGATTATTTAGGCATTTTTAGAGGATGAACCTGACCATTCAAAAGCTCAGATTCGTCAACTCTAAATGCCTTTTTAACTACATATTTTGTACCCTTTTTGAAGGGTAAACTTCAACCAACCATACAAAATTTTGTGCACTCATCATGGGGGGTGAGTTTGATTATTAAGGAATCGAAACTCATTTACCCGAGTGCAAATCGATACCAATATACTAATACAAACATAAAGTTAACATCTAACTACCATATGCCACTTGTATTGACAGAATTTCAAGAAAAATAAGGTTAATCTCAAGAGTCACACACATACACTTAGGCAGTAATGCATTTATTTCAGT